>DWAV01000959.1:0-15429 GCA_018231305.1 Noctuana lactifera
AATCGGTTCAGCAGTTTTTGCGTGAAAGAGTAACAAACAAACATACAAACTTTCGCATTTATAATATTAGTAGGATTGCAACATTCGTCACTCTAAGTATTAATTTTTTTTTGGGTTTTCAACACCCAGTCCTAACCTCAAATAGGGGGAAAAGACCTATCTGAGGTCGCCGGTGAATGCGTCGCGGCTCATAAGGACTGAGAAACACGCAAGCGTCCACAGAAATCTACACCTATTCAACCACAATATCACAAAAACTTGACACATTTATGTCGTGGTTACCTTTACGGCCGTGGTACATCCCCGAGTGAACTGAACAAGTTCAACCACAATACCAACTTAATAATTATGGCAAAACATAAAAAAATGTGACATTATTTTATATCTCGGAGTATAATTTTGTTTAATGAAATAGGTGTATAAGATGTGTATTTACATATTCTTTATGATCACATAAGTAATCATACTTATTTCGGCTAATTCTTATTAAGCGGCCTCGAGCCGCCTCAACTTTTCTAATATGAGTAGGTCGGTAGAACTTAAGTAGGTACTATGTGATTTTATATTTAGAACATCTCATTTTTTTTATAATCTACGCTCAGCAAACAGGCATACAGGCCACATGGGCAACACCAGGGGAGTCACCAATGCGTTGCTGGCTATGAAGGAGAGCTCTTTTAGCGCCGGAAATGCCTCTGTGGGGAGATCATTAATTCATTTCTCATTAAAGTTTTGTCTTTTACAGCCGTTCTTCGGCTGGTTGTTTTGCGATCTCTTCTGCGACGATGAGGACATAACCAACGCTTCGAGCACGACCGCCTCGGATGACGACTACGACATGTTTGACTGCGCCGACTGCCCACTCCGGCAACCAGCCACGCGCAGGCCGGCACAATCCATTACTGTCAGACTGCGTAAGTTATGCTTATTAATAAGCAAGCTATTGGAGGGAGGCGAGGGCGGGGAGGGGGTCTCAGTACTACCGCGCGGTCCTCGAGGTAGTACTGAGATCCTATGTGTAGTAGTACGATAATGTTTGACTGCGCCGACTGTCTACTCCGGCAACCAGCCATGCGCAGGCCGGCACTGCTTACTGTTAGATTGCATAAGTTATGCTTAAATTAAAGTCTGCCTTTACTTTTGTTGAATGGAGGGGGAAGGGGGGGGGGGGGCACAGTAGTGCTTCTGCACCACATAGCATTTTAACATGAATAGAACAACAGTTACTATTATGGTGTAATTATGACCTTATTATGAGGCTATAGAATACATAAATAGCCAGGTCCAGATATAAATGGTGCAAAATAACGTTGAATTGGGTCGCTTTTTTATATTTGACGAGATAAAGGAAGATATCGATTTTATATTTTTCTATACTAGCTACTATTCTAAAATCGTCTGTTTATTTACTAATTGTAGTAATAAACTGTAGTAACAAAATAAATAAATAATAAATAAAAACAATTTTATTCATTATAACGTATAAAATTTGTTTACACTCGATGAACGTCAAATAACACAGTAGGTACATACATCGGCTTTAGGCTGTAGTAATACGAGTAAAATATTTTTCAAATATGATTTCCAGCGCAATATAATTTGGACCTCAACCAGACGGACGGAGTGTTCCAGATGATCTTAGATGGGCTACCAGCTGCAACAGCTTCAGCGTCTCCAACCCCAGCTGCTACAGCTCCCCCTACGACTGCTGCACCTGCAAATGCTACTACAGCAGCTGCCGGCTAAACGATTTAACTTAGGCCTACTTACCACGGAGGCGTACTTTCATAAAACGCATAATCGGCTTAACACGCCTTTCCTATGTGCTTTTGTATACAGATAGATATCTATATTATAATATGTGTTTGGTGCTTTACTGTTGGCATATTGTTGACGTTAATAAAGAAATAAATAAATAAATTCCTGCTTGTCTCGGGCTAAATACGCGTTTTGACAGTTAATAAAAACGTAATTGAGTTAACTATCACGTCATACACTGTACTGTGAGAAGTCGCATTTGAATAACAAAGTGAACATTGATTACGATGCACCCTGTTCAGCCCATATTTGATGCTGATGACGATACTAGTCGATGTATAGAGAAACTTGATTATTGAATTGCGTTTTTAGTAAACGAATACGTGTCTAGGCAGCTACGCCTCCGTGAATAGTAGGCCTTATATTCTCGCTCGACCATTGGAAATAATTGTGTATCCATATACTAAATGTATATCAAATGTAGGTATATCAGTGGGCGATAAATCCTAAATCATATCATACTAAAACTAAAATTGTAAATTGATCCTAAGGTTAAGGTCCTAGGGTTAGGAACACCATAAAAATTCTTGTATAAGCTGAGCTAAAAGCAATGCAATGTTAAAATAAAAATGATGTAAATGAAGCTGTCATGAATATTTAAAGTAATCACGGTTAACACATGCATATAAGTACCTACATTTTATAGAATTAGCCACCTCACTGTAAAATTTTTAACAAATATTATATTGTACTTAAGTTATTATTAGGTTTAAACTACAAAATTACGAGAATAATGCAAGCCATTTAATGTAATGATTTGTAAAAAGGTTACATACGTAATAGGTTATTTTAAGTGACATTAGTGTGTACTCTAAGGTCATTAACCTAGAGGTCAAAAAAGAAAATTTGAAATCAGTATAAAACGGAATGTCCTTAGAGCACAGAAGAAAGAAATAATGTACAGTGTAGAGTAATGGTATAAATAGCTTCACATAGGTGCTTTTTAATGACAAACACAGAGACAAGCAAGCACTCTATCTATTAATTTAATTCAAATGAAATTATAATGTTTATTCAAATTCTTGTTCTACAATCTATTTATAATATTATTTCCTACTTAATTCAAATATATCAAAATGATTTTGTTCATAATATTAATTGTGCTCTATTTTATTAAGTTAGTTATTTAAGGAGTGTGTTATGTGTCACATATAACTAATTAAATAAAAGTGTAAATTAAGGTTTGGCAGATTTTTCATCTTTTTTTTGCTGGTTTTATGTGATATTAAAAAATTAACGCATAATATACGTACCTATCTATGTAATGTACCTAGCTGTAATGGACAATTGGACGATTTGGAAGCAACTTAAAGTGTCACCCGGCAACCGAATATTTAGAACGAAATAATAATATTACTTGCGGTAATTCAAAAAGCCTAGCCAACGTTTTAGACTAGAGAAAACAGTGGTACTTTCCCGGGTGTTCTGTTAGACTTATATGGTTTTCTCATGAAAACCAGAACTAAATTGGCTAATTGGCACCACACGGAAAGCACCAGCTTTCAAGTAAAAAAAAATCATCTAAATTTGTTCACCCAGTTGAAAGTTATGAGGTAACAAAAACATTAAAAAAATAAAGTCGAATTGAGAACCTCCTAATTTTTTTCGCAGTCGTTTGAAAAGGACGATGTTGCACAAAATGAAACACCTATTTATTTTCTGGTATCGGCCAGTTCAAATCAAATCTACGTGACTAGAAATATGAGTCGCAATGCGATACCGTCGTCATGGTTGGCAGAAGGTTAACTGGTAACACATTCGCGACAGTTACGCTAACCATCGCATAATGTATAAAACTAACTTGGCCGGAGTTATGTAACGCTTGGAACACTGACCTGGCGCAATAATGATGGCTTAAGTATGAATGACGTCTCTCATAGGTTTTCCTGTCCATGATCAGAGGATCAGTAAACAGAGAGATGTTTACTTAGTGACACTGGTGTGATCAGAATTGCTTAAGTTTAAATGGTATAGTGGGGCTGTAAGTGTGAAGAGTTATTTAAAAAAATGATCTTTCCTACATGAAACTTCTTCACTTCTCCACTTCTTCAGTTCGCTTCTTTTGCAACTCTGCTAACGTAGTGGCCCCAATCTTTCTATTTCTACTGCGAATATAATTTTCTTTCGCTGTTGAAGGAAGCCTGGAGTTTACTTCGCGACGATGGCATAATAGGAACATAACAAAAGTTCGGTTCGCTATATTTTTATTATTTGTAGTTCTCTTTATAATTTCTTGCAATACAACATCTTCAAGTTTTTTATGGCCTCGATATTTGTGTCTCGGTGGCAAGATCGAGGCTATTACAATTTTAAAATTGGCACAAAACTTGAAAAAAATATCATGTAACTTCGATTCAAAACTGGACTTAAAAAGAAAACAAGTACCAATAAGCATTATTGCAGCTAATAAGCACACCAATTATTATTAACTTAAAGATTGAACTGAGTACCTAAACCATGCGTTTCGGGGCAACCTGACCATTAATTAATTAATTGATTTCAATTTATGATAAGGCGGAGTCACAAAAATCGATTAAGTCGCGGTCTCATGGGAACTCGAGCTTCATGCGAGTAAAAAACACATGGAACACAGAGAGAACAAAGATGAGACAAGAACTGGTCTTAAACTCTTAGTACGCGAACAAGCGTGTCAACCTTAAATATCATTTATATTATTATCGGTCGAACAGAAACTGTATGTTATGTAACATTTTCCAGATAGCATCGTATTGTCTTTCAACGTCACAACAATCAGTTAATCGAAATTGAACCACATTGTCGTGAGACTAGAGTATCTTATTTGAGGCTCATATCAAACAGTTGTTTAATATGAGTTGTGGTTGTTTTTTCACAATATCACAATAATCAGTTAATATAAAGTCACATCATGTCAGGCTGTAGTTAAATCCATTTACTCGTCTCTTTCGTCCGTGAAGAAACACTTGAGAGACAATGAACTTCGTTTTACTATGCACTTGTAACGAAACAAACAATATTTCATTTTTTACTAACAGATTCGTACCCGGAATTTTCCTTATTGACTTAGTACATTTCCTGAGGACAAGTTGGATTAAATTAATTAATTTGTTGTTGAAGTTTTTACTGGTGTCGGCCTTCTCCTGTGGCTCGTAAAACAATAAAATGTATTATCATTAAAGTCGCGGGTCTGCTGTAAGAAACTTTAATAGAGTTTCAAGCAGTAGGTACTTTTGTACATTCTTTCCTATATCTATTATTTTCCATATTTCTATTTCCGTGTTCATTTCTTTTGTTTCTGTGCTTCTCGTGTCTACATAAATGATTAAATGAAGAACTAACGATAAGGATGTTATATGTTTTTAAGTTCAGTTCCCTATTAAAAGTGTTTTTTTAGTGTTTTAAATCCATTGCTCTTCCTGAGAGATCTTAGGGAAATTAAATTCTAAACTAAACTAACATAGCTTACCTCTTAGTGTGCGACCGGTTGTAATTGAGCTTAGTAGCTGTTTAAAATTATTCGCATGCACATAACGCAGATGCATTGTTACATCTCGATATAAATATTAATGAAAGTATCTACAATAAAGTAATAAGTATGGCAAATGACAAACCAAAGAGAACATGACTGTCACAACATTAAGTTGTTTGCTACCGATATACCTATCTACCAATTGCTTAAAAAAACGTTAGCTGCTAAGTAAATATGAATATTAACTTTTGAGCCAAATCTTCGAAATGTGACATGACGAATTTGAGATGACGTAACTGTATCATGTCTGTTATGCGAAGTGCGTCAATAAATTTTGATGCCTGATTAGTTTGTAAATCCGGGTTCAAGCATAAATGAATCGTCTTCGGTTCAGTAATCTTAGGATTTCCAAGGCAAATGCAGCACCACAACACCCAATTCTACTCTTACATTCTCTTAGTACTCAGCAATACCTAATTGCATTGTTTCGTCTAATAAGTGGGCTAATAATTTTTAGCCCTCAAAATTTCAAGCTCATTCGCATTTCAATTTCATTCTGGAACTTTCTAGAATAATATCTAATGTGGGTATAAATATGTATGTAGATTGCACCGATTATGTATTGCCATTAGTAAAAAGTTATACTAAGAAGCCAAGTATAGCAAAGAAAAATGGATTTGTCACGATTGCAAATTCGAACTTTTTAAGAGTTACGTCTGGACCATAATGCAAAATCTGAGAGTTCCTATATTATGTTCCAATTATACTTATTGTACAAAACAATTAAAACTTGTTCAAGGCTTCAGGACTTCAGTGACCACTAAAGATCAGATGACTCGCATACTTGTTTATAAAACAAACATCTACATAAATATACATAATTATTTATACATACATACACTGTAAACTTAGTATTTACCATTTCGTAAAAATCGTTTCCCGGAAAATACAGTTGCAAATGTTCTTCATTTCCTGTAAATTCTTAGTAGGTCAGAAAAAATGTTTTGGCGATATCCTTTTTGAGCAACTTACCGCAATGCAATAATTAAACTATGAAATAATTCAAAGAAATGGAAAAACTAGTATACCACTCTACTCGTATTTACCGGGAATACGTAAAATAATTACTTAAACACGTAATATTTTTAGATTATAATGACCTAAGCGTTTGTTACCTCATCCCGATTTCGAAACCACGGCCACTTGTGGGACCCTAACGGGTAGAAGTCTTAGAGCAACACAGCACGGACAGGTATTAAAATAATATGCAAAGCAAAATTTGCAGCTTGTGTGAAAAAAATTCTTACTTTCTTCTTTCTGTTGACGAAGTGATCCTTCCTACCACACGATGCCCTTTCTTAAACTCAAGTCCATTGAATACAGCAGTAGGTTTAATAAAAGGGATTGCGGACCGCTAGAGTGAGAATTCTGAGTATATCGGCCACACACCATCGTATTCATTATGCATGGGCCCAAGGAATCCTGAGTCAATTTATGTAGATTTCATCGCCTTTATTTTTAATACCTTATGTATTGCTATTATACCATCTCAATTCATTGAAACGTTTTTTGCCACTTTTGCTACAACGACGTAAAATTGAAAAATGTCTGTGAGACAACTTGTAAAATTTCAAACCCATATAAATTAATATGTAGGTACGACTAGGACTAGGGAGCAAAATTTTAGCTTTACCTTACAATTAATAGCCAAGATTTCATTGTAATAGAATTCAGACACGTAGGTTGAAGATAAGACTAGCTGGACTAATTTACAAGCCACGACACCTCCTTGATAGACTGTTCTGATTGATATCCTAATAACAGAATAATTCATATTTCAAACCGACAATGGTATCAAATGCGAATTCGTATTTGTCCAAGACTAAGTACTGATAAGCAAAGTACCTAAGTGTCATAAAATGAATAACATTTGTTTAAAAATTATAAGCAATAGGTAATTATAACTCGCGTTACAAAACCGACTTCAAGTTTAACCGCACATACCTACTTAAATTTAAGGCTTAGGTAGGTTTACGGTTTTCTCATGAATGTTGTCAGAACTGGGCCAAATTAAAATGGGACCAAACGAAAAGCATCAGTTTTCAATCAAAAATATAATCATCGAAATAAAACAGTCGAATTGAGAGCCTCCTCCTTTTTTTCGAAGTCTGTTAAAAAGTAGGTAGTTTTTCCTTGTATTTACTCAGTGTGCTAGTTCCGCTACTATTTATTGAGTTCACCGATCTGACTCATCGCTAAAACCCTAACACCTACACATATATTATGTTGTTATAGGCAAGTAATTAGAGAATCGAAATCTCGGCCCAAAATAAACTGTTCGTGACCCTCGACGTAATACATGTGGCATATTAGCCGGCGGATTCAGCGAAACCCAACAAAACAATCCGTCTCATTAGTTGCTTTTCTCTGGGCAAACAAAAAAACGAAGCAAGATACTCGTATATCGTTCACAAAGAAGCTGAGGTATCAACGACCGGTTGATTGCTCTTCTCCGTATACGCCGGATGCCCTTCGGGAGCTTAATTAGAGCTTCTGTTGACTCTGGTATCGAGATGTTCCTTTTTGTGCGCGTGCGACGTTAGGAACTGATAGGAATTCGTGATAACAATATCTATACATATAAAATGCTTTGTCCTAAATGATCAACGCACAGCCTACCCTGATCATACCCATGGTCCCCAAACTTGGTGGGTGTGTTATTTATATGAAGTAGGCGTCTGATAAGACAGGATTTTCCGAAATTCTAGTCTTAAGGGGTTGAAAAATGAGGAGAAAGTTTGTATGGGACAACGAGTTTCCTTGGTCCAATCTATGTTTATTGATTTTTAGGGCCCGATTCTTAAGTCCACGCGTACGAAGTCGCGGGGACAAGCTAGTTTATAATACCAATAGACGCCGGCCCTGCTACGGATATTTTTTCACTGTCATCAGCAATGCTTGGGCGATACGATGAACTCTACAAAAAATGTTTTGTTGACCGCTTGCATCGGCCTTCAATGTTTTGGTTGGGTTCGTAAACACTTATGGGAAATCAAATTCAAATGAATAATCCTATATTAATCCATGGACATTATATTATAATATTAAGTATTCGACATTAAATTTATTTGTTTAGTTATTAAATGTTAAGATAATAATATTATTATGAATATTTGTATGTCATTAATACTCATACATTAATGACACAATACTATACTGAATAATATACTGGGACAATTTGAAATGAATGAACAACCTTTGTAAACCGATACTTATTGACAAATAAAGAATTGAATATCATAGACCTGAACCACTGGATAGATATAAGCATTTTTTATATCTACTCGTATTCTAGTGCTTGTAACTTTTAAGTATTTCCACTTTTATTTATATGACGAATTCTATTTGCTAGGTAGGTAGATACATAACTTCCGTACATTGTTGTCAATTAGATTTTCTTAATAAAATAATATCTCATAAAACGCTTTCTCTTCCCTATTACCTTTCAGTACTCGTGCCGTTTTAACCGCGCCATCGAAAGCAGTGATAATGACTGTAATCGAAAACAACGCATCGACCACACAACAGGAAGAGACTGTATTTTTTAATTAGGAAACAGATTTAGTAAAAGCGACCTTCCGTCGTTGCCTTACAGACAGGAAAGCGCAGCGTTGTGAATTAATGAACCCGATGCACGAATGTTTCATCGCTACGAGCAAACGTACGCGGCTACGCGCACGCGCATGTCAGTCTTGCCGCGCGTTCCTCACTGCGCGTACGCCGATATCTATCATACCCTACAACAAAACTTTTTTACCGCCGAAACTTACGGGGTCAATGACATTCGTTACGAGATGCGAGTTTTAATTATTGTATTCGAAAATAGAATCGGGATCGTGAATGAACGCTTTGATGAATGAGGTGATTGATGGTGTTTTATATTTTTGTTAATTTAAAGTAAAAGTGAAACCATTAATCAAAAGTAATATTAAGTATAAACTTGACTCAAAAATAGTACAATTTTATTTTAAACAATTTATAACACTCGCGAAATAATTTATAAAATGTGCTGTATGTAAAAACTGTTTTGTTTACGTTTTTTTTAAGCAATTTAATGTTTAAATCAAAAAACACTTAAGAAATTATCATACAGATACTAAACATCAACAGATAATTAAAATCATTACGGTGTATTTATTATATACGCACTCAATTTATTGTAATTTTAAAATCCTTTTGACAAAAATATAAATAAGTAGATAGGTATGCTCATAACAACATCTTAAAACTATAAGAAACTAGTTAATAGCAAAACAAAACTGCAGGAATGTGGTCGTATTAACAAGAAATAAATATGTGCGCACTCTCTACCATAGATAACAATGTAAAGTAAATGCAATTGCATTCACCAAACGAGTATTTTAATAGGACAAAAATAAGCAAAACAACTTTAAACTGTGCATCGTGATTTAATCGTTATTTTTGTATAACAGCAGTGTTCAAAAATAATTAAATTTAAGCAGATTATACACTAATCTTGCCATATAAGTATGTAGGTTGTAGGTACTTAATCAGTTCCAGTTTTGTTAATATTTTCACAACAAGACCTCGAGATCTCACTAACAATCTGTTTCCAGGGGATACGGTAAGCTAGTACTGAATAAATGAGACTTAAAATGGAGAACAACATGAAAGTGAAGATTTTGGTACTGGTGTTAATGTGTGTGATGACAGTGGTTCTCTCTAAGTCGCGAAGGTACACCAGACTTCAGACCGATCCTCTGTCAAAGACCCGTTGCGATTTGATGTGCATTGATGCGAGCAAGGAAACCAGGTCACAGGTATGTATCAAAATACACTGTTTGTTTTTTGACTTGGTAAGCTTATGGCCAACATTGGACTCAGCATGACTGATGGACATGAGCATGACATAACTCAGGCTGATGAGGTGGAGATCCTTCTACAACTACTGTGGAATGGATCATTAATGCACACACGCAGGAACCTGGGAAAGCATCAGCTCCAACCAGATGAAGCCAGACAGCTGGCAATCGCCAAAGTTATAGTATTTCTTATAGCTGCAGGATTGGAAAACGAGCTTTAATCTTGGTTGCGGATATAAAAAAAACTTTTAAGCTGACGTGTCTTGAATTTTGTAGCTTTAAAAAAAATGGATCGTTGTAAGATTTAGATAAAAAGTTCTGTAGCTCTGAGAGAAACAATAAATCTCACGGTTCGAGTCAGATATTTATTCCTGCCACGTACCTACGTCTAAGTTATGGAACGATCTTCTTACAGAGGCATTCCCAACGGACTATGAGATAGGGTTCTTAACAAAGGCACTGAAATAGCTCATCTCAATAGCCGGCTCTTATAATTATCTGATGTTGGCCATATCCATCTGAATATCTGCTTTTTCTTTATCGTAAATGAGTATACAGTCAGCTTGATGTTAAGTAGTCCCTGCAATCTGTGGACATTCACGTCTAACCTCAAGTCCTATCAGAGGTTGTACATGGATGCGCTGCCACTATTGAGAAGTAAGATAGCCGCCTTAGAATGCTTTAGAGCGGAATACTGATGCCTATGCCGGTGGCGCTAGGTTCTACAGCTTGTTTGTCACTTTTATAAGCTTCACATACTAAACAAGTAGGACCTAATATAAAAGTGATTTTTTTTTTGCCTAACAAGGCGTGTGTAATAACAATAGTAATAGATAGAACAGCGGTCGATAAGTATATGGGTTGTGATGTGTATTGACGTGAAAAAGAAAACCAGGTAATAGGCGTACACATTTTATGTTAGTTGAATTATTTTATTTCAGTTTTTGTAATAGACGGTAGTAAAAACACAACACTGACGAAATAATAGACATATTATGGAAACTTTTTATTGCTGGATTTCATAATACTTTACTGCTAATTGATTATTTCGTAGTCGTCGCTCCATTTGTTTGTTCAAAGTGAAATAAAATACATTGATGGTTGAATGCTATCATCCAAGGATCATGAATAGATATACATATTATATCTAGAGTTAGAGATATATCTATCCAATCAATATCAAGTAGACACGTAAATCAAGTAAAATAACATTATAGTAACAATGATACCATTGTTAAACAAGTTTGTGAAATTAGATTGTACCGTGTCTGTAGACCATTTCTGGAAAGAAAATTTAAAAACTTAATTTAATAAAAGAAATTATTGTTTATTGTGTTTTCGAAAGAAATTTGATAGAGCTCTATTATTTTATTTATTTTTTCTATTATAGATTTTGTCACTATTTACTACACATAATATATGTTGCAAAAATTATAAGCCAATAGCATCCAAAAGGATATACTCGAATTACCTAGACAGACAATTTCTACTTTTATGTCGAAATTCAATACGCATAAATACCTATGTGCCATACCGGACAGGAAAAAGAACTGCATTTTTTCTCATTTCCTCCATATTTAACATACTAAAACCAACACAATTAATTGACTTTTTTGATAAAACGTCTAAATGAATATCAGCAAATTATTAATATTTTTTGTTACCGTATATAATAATTTTAATACGTTCATTCTACTGTTTCTAAAGCCTATGTCTTAGAAGTTGCTTCACATTTATTGTTATCATCCAATTTCCGTTTATCATTTAAATGCTCAAAGCTTTTAAAGATTATTAAGTACCTATTTAAGCTTTTAACATACGAGTCCAATTTATAATTTACCTAAATTTTTGGAGAGAGGTACGCAACAAAAACAATATTAATTAATGCGTCTCTAGAATTAAGATGCAGTAAGGCGATAATTTGAAAAAAATGAGATGAGATAAATTATGAAAATCACAATGACTTAAAAATATTTGCACCATTGGAACACAAACTAACTACTATTATTACCTAGGAAAATTACCTACCGGTGTTTTGTAAAAGGCCAGTCTTGTTCGGAAGGGAATTACGAATAATTACATGTTATGTCGTGAACGTTAATTAGACATAGCACTTACGAGTACAGTGTACTCGTAACTGCAGGCAATGTTTCATCTCCGTTTACACACAACAACTCTTTAGGCCCATGTACCTTAAGACTGACCGGCGACACTTACATGAGGCGACCATCAGCCTCCGGGGTAATAGCGCAACTACATGCGACCTCAGGCAGGACACGAGCCTGCTTGAGTTTGGATGTAGATGTCCATGGACGGCAGCGACCACTTAACACCAGGTGGCTTGCATGCTCGTCTGATACTTCATATCATAAAAAAAAAGGTAACACCTAACACATGGGCATGATTCACACGGAGCCTCAATGTGGTCATTATTTCGACACTAATGTGAAGATGCTAATTACAATGTTCTAATGAGTTGGCAGTAACGGACTAACCAATACAGACTCTCTTTGTAATAGCCTAGCACTTTGAAAGCTTTCTACTGAAATGTTTAGATAACGGAACTCGCTAAAGCGTTTGATAAAGATTAAAATAGCTTTGTATTATGTCAGTTACATAATATGATTAATTGGCTCCGAGAAGCTGAGACTACTTTGAGGACAGTGATAATAATAGATGGTAATATAATATTTGTTCTGTTCAACTTACTTTAAACTGAATACTGACAAACTTACTTTAAAACCAGTGGAAGATTTCCTAGCTTTCAATGAAAGCCTTATTAGTAATGAGTTAATCATTAGCCTTATCATGTTCTCGTACTTTAAATGTTTTTTTAAACATTTAAAATCAACAATATTCTTAAAATTGAATGAAGCTTATTTCTTTTCTTAGAGATTTATGCGTCTCTTACTAACTGTATTGTATCGTACTATCTGTCTAAATTCATCAAAATTTATATTTATAAAATCGAACGATTAAAATTCAAGTCAAAATAAACATTGACTTGAACTCTTGAAGATTGATTGTCTTAAGAACCATCGAGAGGTCACCGGTGACTGTTGACCTGGCTGTTCCTATCTGCGTGGCTTTTTGCGTAGGCGTGCTGATTTTCTCACATTTATCTAGTGATAATTGGAACTTGATGTAGGAAGATATTCTTTCCATTAAAATCGAGTATACATGAACTTTCCAACAGACAATTAAGTATGCAAAACTGGTTTAATGTTAGCATTCGCACTTTTTTGTAATACCTTTCAATGTCTGTAATTAAGTTCTTTACTCGTTTTAAATTTTCTTTCTATTTTATACACAATGTACTTTATAGTGTTCAATAAAGACTACGATATATAATAATATATTCAAAAAGAGTATATATATTTCCAGTGTCGTTCACAATGCCGCTCACAAGAACGAAAACCTGGGACTTGCCCCATTGCTGACAGCCCTCGCTGGATGGCTGCGTGCGTAGAGGCCTGTAATCAGGACTCCCAGTGTGATGGCACGCAGCGGTGCTGCAAGCTTGGCTGCAGTTACACTTGCAGTGAGCCAGTGGATCTCTTAACATTGCCAGGTGGGAGATATGATTAGCTCAGCGATTGGAGTGGTTAAATTCTGCATTGATTGACAGAAGAGGTCGTACAACCTCAAAAATCAAATCTTATCTATTAAATAGAAATAGAAAAACCTAGCTTTAAAATAAAACTAAACAAAATATTGCTTCTGATTGCATTGTCAACGAAATAAAGGTAGTTCTGTTTAAAAGGTTGAAAGAGGCTTAACAATTTATAAGTTGTTAAATTAAACAAAATATCGTATTTAAAATTTTAATCTCGTTTTCTGATATTTGAAGGTCTCCCAGCTTTACCATCAATGGAAGAAGCTAAGGAGAAACGGCGATCGGTCGTCATCCGATGGTCCGATGGCGTTGGAGATTTAGCACGAGCAGTTCCTGGTCGTGTTCTGTACCTCTTAGAGGAGCAGCACCATCTAGGACCTAAATACGAAGAAGCGAGGCTTGGTGACTGGAACCTTTTATTGAGAACCAACAAGTAAGATTATGAATGGTATCACTCACCAGTTTTACACAGTTTAAGGTTTACAAAATTCGGTCATCCAGGTACTACAGTATTTTATGCCAATAATAAGTGCACAATTCATTATTTTTCATGCGATGCAAAACCAGTAACAACAAGGATATAAATAACGGTCATAAATACATAAAAGAACAGGCCAGTTCCGGCACAGACACTTGAGTCGGTAATCGAACCCGGAACCTATAGCATTCGAAGTAGCCGCAGACACCAAATTTGATTTTTGATCCGAGATACTATCAGTTAATCGTATACTCGTAAGTCCTAACGTGGCTGAATTGGTTTTTTGAATAAACACTTATCTTCTCGAATCGAGACTTTAGAATCAAAGGTACAAAATATTCGAAGATAATCGAACTGAGGCATCGAGTAATGTTACCAAAATTACTTTCACTAAGTTTTTATTTCAAATTTAAGTAAAGGATTACCTTACTTGTTCATATTTTTCGTTTTGCATGCAATATAGTAATCAAAATAAACTGTTTGTTTTCGGTCATTATATATGTACCAAACCACTACATTTGACAACGAAATTGCCGAACGTAATTTGCAGATGGAAAAGCGAACCATTCGCTTTAATTGTCACGAATGGTTTGTTATTTCATCACTTTCTAACATCTCTTCCGTGTCATGCGTCCAATGTTCCAAGACATAATTTCATTACAATAACTATGCATAACGTTACGCAACTGATTACCAAACTGATATAGCCGGCTTTTAATGACCTCCGTTTGTTATTCCGAACGCTGCGCTGGTTCCTGTCTGTTTTTTTGCCATCCTTATCTGGGATCCTAACACCGCTGCTTTTATAGACTTTGCCTAAACTGTCAATCAAATCCGAGAAAAGCCTTATCGAATCTTTCTTGCCTCTTTTTATGAATAGATCTTTAATGGCATATTCAATTGTATTATGTCCAAATATTATCTTTATGCAGTTTTTGTTTTGGGTTAGAATTTATCGGCGCCTTATCGTTAATAGAAATTGTTTTCCTCAACCGTGCCTAATAGGAATTTTAAAATAATAAGCGATACACATTTATTATTAAACTTCATGTGCTTACTGATATTTAGAAATTACACGTTCTCCACTTTACTTAGTTTCTAAAGGTACCTACTTACTTACCTAAAAGTATTTCTGTAGTCTGAAATCTGGTTTTTGGTAATATATTTTTTATAATGTGACATAATT
>DWAV01000960.1:0-15428 GCA_018231305.1 Noctuana lactifera
GGGGGGGGGGGGGGTTGTAATAATATATCACTTTTCTTGTTCACGTAAACGTATAGCAAGAGTAAAATTAGTTAGTTTTTTGGCCACACCCTAATTTTTTTATTCATATACGAAATTGTGTAGGTACTAAATAATACACGTGATATAGGAAGGGGGGGGTGGGTGGTAGTCTTTAACCTCACCATGTATCACCCAAGGAGCGAGGAAGCAAAAACACCACGTGATTAATGGACGGCCCCTATGAAGAGAAAACAATATAGCATAGACTGCATAATAAAGGTGCTTCTAGCTGGCGTTTCAGCATGTTACATTTTTCAAGAATATTTTCCATGATCAAAAATTATTTCTAGAGTAAACTGTAAAATAGGGAGTCGTAACTGAAGTTTTTACACGTAATAATTAAAAATTTGCAGTTACATTTTAGATTTGACTTCTGTCAGACAAATAGACAAATGGATTATTACCTCAACGACAGTAATAAAGATTATTTTTACATTATGGTTTTCTCCTGTTAAATGAATATTATGTACCTCTAAATACAATAAATTAAAAGCGATTGAATTTTTATAGTGGTCGTTTAGGAAGTTTCAAAGATACTTAAAGTCGTTTTATTGTCTCTAATATTCCCATGGCGCGCTCGATTGTCTGAGAGCAATAAAAGTATAATTAATTATTATTTTAAATTATTAAATAATCATTGTATTGATTATGACGTGCACATATTATTATGTATTATTCTCGGTGTATTAATCTAAATAGGTATAGAATGTCCCTCACGCAAGTGTTTTTTTTAATGTAGGTATTTGTTATTAATGTATTACCAAAACTCTGCGTATATATTCGGACTTAAAGTTCAAATATAAAAGTATCCTTATACATAACGATTACGCGTAAAAGTTGTATTCATAGTACTTACTCGTATTTACTGTTATGATTCATAAAGAGTGTGTAGAGGGCCAGTGACCATATGGCGCGCGGAATGTGTCAAGCCTAGCCACGGTCTAAAAGGTGACGAAGCCGCGAAGCTCACTCTATAAGATATGTTTATATAATACTAGCTGTGCCACGCGGTTTTACCCGCGTTAAGAATAGTAGCGTAATGCTTGTTAGCCTATAACTTTCCTCATCAATGTAGCTGTCATATAGAAAAAGAATTTTTCAAATCGGCCCAGTAGTTTTGCAGCCTATTCAATACAAACAAACAATCAATTAAATCTTTCCTCTTTATAATATTAGTATACGTCGAATATTAAGTATTAATTAACCCCTCCATTATTTGGTTTGGTATATGGTTTGCATTTGTATATTGTAATATTATTATTAAAGTCACAGACTTTTACCTACTTAGTATTTATGAACAGATATTATAGAAGTAATGGCAAAACTAGATCTCTGATTCTGCCAGAGGAGTTGTTTATGTATAAATTTAAAAAAACTCAATGCAAAGAGAGGAGAAGGGTGTTATTAGTTTCAAAGGTGTATCAGTGGCATAGGTGATTGTCACTAATAGGAACGTAAAAGGAAAATTAAGGTCTAGGCGTATTATTATTATTTCGTTTTATAACTTACCGTATGCACGATCACATTAAATAAATCCTCTCAATAATAAGCTTCTTTCTTGATTCTTATCATACCTTATCTTTATCATATTCTTAAAGGCAAAATATGTATTGCTTAGAGGAAACAGGTTGCAATCAATACATACACGCGGTGTTATGATTCTAATGCAATTGCGGTTAATATTTGCGACATCTCAAACCTGTTGTGCATTTCACAACGCATAACGGTTAGGGTTAAAATAATTCCTTACTAAAGGCATTCTTTTTGCAAGACATTATCAAAAATCCCAAACGATCTTTTTTTTTTAAATTTAAGTTATATACGGTAGTGGTAGATTGGGTAACAATAAAGGCTAAGCAAATTACCTAAAATAATGAAATAAAGTAAATTGAAAATTCCATATAAAAAATATTTACTAGCTTACCAGAAAAGTAAACTTACCACATATATATTAACAACGTCTTATAACGTCTTTTTAAATAACTAGTATCTTGAGCACAACGGCGTTTAATACTATTTCTTAACAGTTCATTCATAGTGCCATGAACGTATCATTGCAAACCCTCGGAATTTTATGTGTGTGTTAGTTAGATTTCAAAATATGTATGTCGATGTGCGCTTTTTGTTAAAATCAATCTCATATTTTTTCTCGAAGTATAATTTTATTATTTATTTGTGAAAATATAAGTACCCAGGTAGTTTTCGTAAGAACTTAATTAGTATTAGATTATATTAAATTGAATCCTGTATCGCCTGACTAATTTTATTGGTCAGTTTCTTTTTTGCATTTATTTATTGTGACCTTGACCTACAAATTAGCATTTGCTTGATGAACGGTATAGCAGTTTATTTAGTGTAGTTCTTTGTAGGTAGTTACTTGCGATTAATATTATAAATTAACTGAAAAAACACAATATTAATATCAGTTTTTTTTAAATTATACATGTGCGATGTAATAATTGATATCAATAAAAAATTACAATTATTTAAATAAAGTATCAAAACACTCGCTTGACCCCATGCCTACTACGGCTACCCCTATGACGTTCCTATACATTTTTCTTCTTAAGTTAAAAACATGTAAAGAAAGACAGACCGAATTTTATTATTTTTATATTTTACAAGTAGAACTTTTTAGTGCTGCGTAGAGTTTAAGTTGGTCCCTCCGGTCCACTCCCAACAAAACGGTTATACCTAATTATAGGCAAATTTAATGAAATCATCTGGCCATAAAAGCCTAAAAAATTCGCAAGCAAACATGAAAAATCAAATTTCAGCACTACGAGGACCTATTATTTGCGTTTATTACATAATAATGTCTAAGTTTGAAATAAGTGTAGTTAGTAACTTAAACTAGGTATAAATATACCAAGTAGGTACCTACTATGTTTTGAAGAAGAGACATAAATGTGCGTTATGAAAATATTCTACCAAAAAGGCGTTCGTAACAAGATACGAGCGATGTGCACGAAAATAGATGCGCCAAAAGAGCCCGCGCGGTTCGACACTGCGCTGACTCATGCGCATCCGAGAAAAGTAGTTGCTGGACTAGGTACCTACAGCACTGCTGGCATATACATTACTACTTCGTTAACGTTTCTTCAAGTAAAAACAAAACGGTGTCTTGTAGGTACTAACAATATATCACTACTTTACTTTTTATCCAAGTCGAGGGACACGACTTCATTTAGATCAGTCGAGTGAAAACGCTTAACAACCTTAAATAAATACCTACATGTTGATTTTTTTTAGTTTTGAGAACAATAGTAGAAACTTGCCGTCTTTTTACCGCTTTAGATGAAACCTATTTATAATTTCGTTATAGGTACGTATTAGAAAACAAGGGCACACCTATCGGCCTGAGTCATACCTAATCCCGCTTAAGTCATAAATCTCATAACCTATATTCAAATTCAAAAATTTTTATTTATCATAAGGTACACGTACCTATACACTGGATGAACGTCAAATAATACGATACATCGGCTTTAGGCGCCCTTTTGGCTAAGGTAGGCCGGGAGAAAAAAGCCGGCGGAAAAAAACTCTCGGCAATCCTTTAAAATCAAATGTACCTATAAAATACAAGTTATTAACAAATTATGCAGTATAGCTTAAGCCTGATAATTATACTTATATACTACCTATTAATGCAACTGATGTTTTAATTAGTTAATCATTAAGTGTAGTTTAGCTTTCAAAGATAATATAGGTATATACTTACCTAATTTGCTTCAGTGTACAAGATATGATATTCATGGAAGTGTTACTGTTTGAATGTAAGTAGGTAGGTATATATTTTTAAAATTGTTTTTATTTCTTGTAAGAATCTGATTTTAGAGTTTGACTTATGTTGTTTAATGTTTATGTAAATAAAAAGATGGATGATTTAAGACACTTGGCATGAATATTGTTCATGATTTTACGACGTTAATGCCTGTTTTACAGTTTCTAGATCAAGTCCCTGGTGATTTATAAGTAGGAAGGTATATTCGTGGCTGTTGAATTTTTTATCCTTCAGATAAATAAATTGTTGTAATAAGTGACGTGAATGAATCAGGCCGTATAGGGATGAAACAGATTTTTTAAAATTATTAGTAGCTTCAAATGCCAGATAACTAACTACCTATAAGAAACATTTTCAGGAACAGGTGAAACGTGTTAATTAATTATTATGAGTTTAGATTTAGGTAATAAAATATTCCTACATGAAATATTTTGCTGTTTTCGCGTGAGGTGGCACTGAATAACTACTAATTTACAACATACTTCTATAGTTCTTACTTATTTCTTATTTAAGTATTGTGATTTGTTATGGATATTGCTGCCGCGCTTCAATATTTCTTTACCTTTTTGCTGTGCTGTTGTGTGTTTTTCCTTCCAACTGGTAGAAGCCGTAGCAAATAACTCGATACTGCTTTGTTGACGGTTGGTAGGAAAGGTCCCTATATAATCTATCTATAGATACTATAATCTTACTATAATAAATTTCTAGAGACATTTTTTCTCTACATTAAATATATTTTTTTAATTTCTACTGGGGGGGATTATTAATGATATAATAGTCAAAAGCATATTTTTTTAAACTTGTTTGTCTATCTGTCTGTCTGTCTGTGGAGGCATCTCAGGCATCACGTAAAAACAAGTAAACAGATTTTAACAAACTTGGTAAACTTATTACCTATATGCCGTATTCACATATAGGATACTTTTAAACATAGTCTAGTAACATAAAAATATTTATATTTTTAACCAAATACCTAGTTAAGTGCAACTTTGTCATAGAAGCTCAAGCTGTGTTTTCATAAATATATCCTAAGAGCTGCGTGTATGAATCGTAATATTTATAACTTTAATTTAACTATTAGCCAATTTTCTAATTTTTTTAAAGAATTCAATGAAGAGTTTAATAAATTCAACTTTTTGAACCAAGAAGATTTACCTATTTAGGCTGGCGATTTCATTTTATAATCATCGTACACCATTCTAACCTCTTAATATTTAATTAATTTCTTACTGAAGTAAAGTTACATACATGTAATAAGCGCACTTTACGAAATTAAATCAGTATTTTTCTTTTGTTACAGTGGAGAGCACTGGTGGTGATCGATTACCAATCACTGCAGGCAGACCTGGAGATCCGTCTCCGCCAATATTTGAGCAAATATTTAAAAACGCGAGGTTCGCACAAGGAGGTAATGCGAAGTTTGAAGGAAAGTTAAGAGGAAACCCTACACCCGTAGTATCGTGGACCAGAAAGAAAGCTCCTTTAGTAGAATGCAATAAATACAGTATGACTTATAACGAACAAACTGGTGATTTGTCACTACTTATTAAACAGATTGGACCTGGCGATGAGGGTGAATATACATGTACAGCCCGCAATCAATATGGTGAAGCAATTTGCTCAGTTTATATTCAGCCAGAAGGCGTTCCTATGCCTGCGCAGCAGTCTTCACAGCAGCAACAAAGTTATCGCCACGTCAGTGAAAGTGTTGAGCATAAGTCATATGGCACTCAAGGATATCAAACGGAACAATCTCGACAGACACAAAAAGTTGCATATACTAATGGAAGTGATTATTCAGCTATTGAAGATTTTAAAGTTGATACTTTTGAATATAGATTGCTCCGAGAAGTGTCATTTAGAGAATCTATTACTAAAAGATATATCGGAGAGACTGATATTCATATAAGTACAGAAATAGATAAATCTCTCGGCCCAATATCTCCACCGAAAATTTCACAAAAACCAAGAAACTCAAAACTGACAGAGGGCGCTGATGCGCAATTTCAGGTACAACTGTCCGGGAATCCTAGACCACGAGTTACTTGGTTTAAGAATGGTCAGAGAATTGTTAATTCAAACAAACACCAAATTATTACCACGCATAATCAAACGATACTTAGGGTGAAGAGTACACAAAAGTCTGATTCTGGTCATTACACATTACTCGCTGAAAATCCGAATGGCTGTATAGTAACCTCGGCGTACCTCGCAGTAGAATCTCCTCAAGAAACATACGTACAAGATCAAAAGTCACAATATAATATAATAGATTCTCAACAAGTAGGAATAGAAGAAAGAGTTGAAATAAGTGAAAAAGCTCTCGCTCCGCAATTTGTAAAAGTCTGCCAAGACCGTGATGTAACGGAAGGAAAAATGACGCGATTCGATTGCCGCGTCACAGGCAGACCTTATCCAGAAGTCACGTGGTTCATTAACGATAGACAAATCCGAGACGATTATAATCATAAGATATTAGTTAACGAATCTGGAAATCATGCACTTATGATTACGAACGTCGATTTAAGTGATAGTGGTGTAGTTACTTGTGTCGCCCGAAACAAGAGTGGTGAAATTTCATTCCAGTGTCGCTTGAATGTAATTGAAAAAGAGCAAGTGGTTCCTCCCAAATTTGTTGAACGTTTTAGCACCTTGAGTATTAGGGAAGGTGAACCTGTTATATTAAAAGCGCGTGCAGTAGGCACACCTACACCTAGGATCACATGGCAGAAGGACGGCGTTCCGGTTATACCCAATCCAGAATTACGAATTACTACCGAAGGTGGAGCCTCGACACTGGACATTCAGCGAGCTAAGGCGTCGGATGCGGCATGGTACCAGTGCACAGCCCAGAATGTCGCAGGTTCCACCGCAACACGAGCAAGGCTCTATGTGGAAGTTCCTAAAGAGCCTCCGGTCGAACAAAAACGTTTGCACTTACCACGGCCTAGCAAAATCATTGAACCTGAGTAAGTTTTTTGTTCAAATGCTGATGCTTGAGATAACATTTTTACTTACATGTCAGTGTAAATATTGTTATTAGTATTTAAATAAGCAATATCTTTTACCTACACGTAGTTTTCCCTAGTATATTTTCTTATAATAATAACAGAATTTCCCGTACACCAAGCGTGAGATCATAAGTAAGTTTTTTATGTTTATTTAATTGATTTAAATGTTTTTAGGCCAGCTCCTGGTCCTGAAATCATATACTTAAGGCACGTAGAAAGAGCGCGACCCTACGTACCTCCTGGTGAGGAGGACAGAGTGTATCCTCCTCCGCAGTTTATAATACCACTCAAAAGTGTAAGCCAAATAGAAGGTGGCAAAATACATTTTGAGACCAGGATAGAGCCTGTTGGCGATCCATCTATGAAAATAGAGTGGTTGAAAAATGGTCAAAGTATTGAAGCCAGTAAGTATGAAAATTTTATTTACATGTGTCAGCTTCATTGTTTTATTTATCCGAGATATTTAATAATCGTGATAATGTTCTGAAACCATCAGCTTGGATATGCGATAGATAAATATAAATTGTTTTGGTACAATATTCAATAAAATAATATATTGAAGTAGTGAATTAAGTTGCTTAAATTTCACTAGTATTGACACACACATTTCCATAGGTCCGATGCAATTTTCACATCATTGTTATGTGTTCATTCTTAACCTGGAGACCTTCGAATTTTACGAATTGAGAGATATAAAGGGTAGCGTGCTGTAAACAAATATCTCAATATCATTCGACTAAACTTATGAATATGTCTATTGCAGGTTCAAGATTCACATCAATATTTCGATTTGGCTATATATCTCTGGATATGCTCAGTCTTAATATTCAGGATAGTGGGGAATATACATGTCGAGCTATCAGTGCCACCGGTGTTGCTGAAACAAAAGCAGTATTACAAGTAACACCAAGGGCTACTATTGAAAGGACGAGTCAACATCCTGAAAGTTTGCAATATATTCAGAACCTTGAAGATTATTCAAAATACCAACATCAAGAGTCAATCGAGGAACAAATATCACAGAAGCCACAGTTTATTAGACCTTTACAAGATCTGGGAGAACTTCAAGAGGGCAGAAACGCTCACTTTGAAGCTCAGCTTACTCCAGTAAGTGACCCTACAATGAGAGTTGAATGGTACAAAGATGGTAAGCCAATTACAGCTAGCTCGCGAATCACAGCAATCTTCAACTTCGGCTACGTCTCCCTTAACATCATGCACCTACGGGCTGAAGATGCAGGTTCGTATACAGTGAGAGCTGTAAATAAACTCGGTGAAGCTATTAGTACCGCAACAATCAAAGTTGCAGCTAGAAGTACCGTAACTGCTGATCTTGGTATCCCAGAACAACGAAGATATATTGAAAAGACTGAGCAACTTGAAGCTTATCAACAACAACAACATCAGAAGTATTACCAGGAAGTACCAGAAAGTACTCAGAGACCGGAATTTAAAACACCTATTAAAGATCAATTAAACATTAAAGAGGGTGGTTTTGCTCATTTTGAAGCTCGTCTGGAGCCTATAGGAGATTCCACTTTGAAAGTTGAATGGCTGAAAGACGGACGCCCTGTCGAAGCTAGTTCAAGAATTACTACTTTCTTTAATTTTGGATATGTAGCACTAACCATTAAGTCGGTGACAATTCATGACGCTGGTCATTACACTTGTCGAGCTTATAACGCTCTTGGCCAAGCAACAACAAATGCAAAACTCACAATAGTAACGAAAAAAGATATAATTGCAGAATCTCAGCATCCAGGAGGTCTCGAAAAAATTCAATTTTTAGAAGATTCCAGCAAATACTCTAGAAGATCTGAAGAAGAAGTTAGAGTGACGCAAAAACCAAGATTTTTGGGTCCACTTAAAGGAACAAACAAAATTGTAGAAGGTCAAAGTGCACACTTTGAAGCTAGAGTAGAACCGCAAAGTGACTTGACAATGTCAGTAGAATGGTATTTTAATGGGAAACAAATAAAATCAGCTACCCGCATTCAAACATATCATGATTTTGGATATGTTGCATTAGACATTGCAAGTGTCCGAGCTGACGACTCTGGCGTCTATACAGTTGTGGCACGAAATGCCAGTGGAGAGGCACAACTAAGTGCGTCCATGGTAGTTGAAAGTAAGTATCTTTTATTTTTTTTTAATATACAACATAATTTATAATTGTTGTAAAAAGACCCATATGAATTTACAAAAATAATTAACTTCTTCAGTGTTTTAACCCAAAAACTAATACGTTCGTAGACATTTTTTATCGGTTGTAACTTCAACCGATAAAAAATGTCTACAAATTGCAAACGTTACTGTTAAACTAAAATATCTTATATTTATTTTTGCACAAATTGGTGTTCATTATTTCTTTTTTTATATTTTAGCACGATCGAGTATTGACACTTCAAGCATTCATCATGGCTTGTATGAGAAAACACGCCATATGGAAGAATCAAAATTTGTCGAGCCAATGTATCATATTGAAGAAATATCAAAATCAAAACCTATTTTCGTACAACCATTATCAGATCCTCCACTTGTTTCTGAAGGCAAAAATATACACTTAGAGTGCAGATTAGAGCCCATGGGAGACCCCACAATGAGAGTAGAATGGTTCCATAATGGGCGAGCCGTTACAGTAGGTTCTCGGTTCAGAACTTACTACGACTTCGGGTTTGTAGCATTAGATATAATCCATGCTACATCCGCTGACTCTGGAGAATATACAGCAAGGGCTATCAACCATCTGGGCTCAGCTCACACTTCAGCAATGGTTCGGGTGATTGAAAGATCTGATATTGTAACTGATACCCAAAACGAGCTTGCTGTTGAACAAATTCAGATGTTAGAAGATGCTTCACGACGCTCTAAGCGTGTTCAGGAAGACATAACAGTAATGCAAGCTCCTCAGTTTTCAAGGGCATTACATAATATCGAGACTGTAGAGGGCACTAACGTTCACTTAGAATGTCGTTTACAGCCTGTTGGAGATCCGACCATGAAAGTTGAATGGTTTTGTAACGGCAGGCCAATAAAAACTGGTCATCGATTTAGACCTGCTTATGAATTTGATTATGTTGCTTTAGATCTATTGAGTGTGTATCCAGAAGATTCGGGAGTCTATACTTGTCAAGCAACAAATCAGCTGGGCGAAGCAGTAACGTCTTGTGCTTTGCGTGTTATTGCTAAAAAGGATTTAATTTTTGAATCGCAACATCCTTCGGGATTAGAAAAAATTCAATATTTAGAAGATGCCTCTCGTTACAAAAAAACAGAGATCGTTGATGAATTTATAAATGTCAAACCAAGATTTGTAACTAAGCCAAAATCAATTGAAAATGTCAAAGAAGGCCAACATGTTCACTTTGAATGTAAACTTGAACCAGTCACAGACTCCAACTTAAAAGTTGAATGGTTTAAAAATGGTCAACCTGTTACTATTGGCCATAGATTTAGGCCAATCCATGATTTTGGTTACGTGGCTCTTGATATAATCGATTTAATTGCAGAAGATTCAGGTATTTATACATGCAGAGCTGTAAACTTAGTGGGAACTGATGAAGTAAGTTGCAGATTAACTTGCCGTAGCACAGCAGACATTATAAGAGCCACACAAAACGAAGCTGGCTTGGAACAAATACATGTTCTAGAAGATAGATCAAGATACCATAGGACCGATGTTGTAGATGAAGTCACAACTCAAGCACCTATATTTACAACATCTTTAAAAAATATTCAAATTAAAGAAGGTCAGCGTGCTCACTTTGAATGCAGACTAATTCCAGTGTCTGACCCGACTATGAAAGTAGAGTGGTATCACAACAACAAACCTTTGAAGAGCGGCTCTAGATTTACTGAAACCAACAACTTTGGATTTGTAGCATTGGACATTATGTCTTGCTTGCCCGAAGATTCGGGCACGTATACATGCAGAGCTATCAATGCTCTTGGTGAAGCCGTGACGTCTGGAATTGCAGTAGTACATTCCAAAAAGTCAATTTACTTGGAATCTCAACATGAAAGTGCATTGCCACGGTTACATCAGTTAGATGATGGATCAAGGCATCATAGACAGGCTACTCAAGAAGAAATTATTACACAAGCGCCTGTATTTACAATGCCAATGAAGGACATTCGCGTTGCAGAGAATCAAGCAGCGCATTTCGAAGCCAGACTTATTCCTGTTGGTGATCCTAAATTGAGAGTAGAATGGCTACGAAATGGAGTGCCCATAGAAGCTTGTAAGTACATTTAAAAAAGTTAAAAGAATAACTAATCATAATAGGTCAGAAATTAATATATTTACTAAATGTTATTGTTACTTTTTAGCTAATCGTTTGACAACAATGCATGATTTTGGATATGTTGCTCTGAATATGAAATACGTCAATCCAGAAGATTCGGGGACATATACATGCCGTGCTATTAATGAATTAGGAGAAGCAGTTACATCATCAACGATGTTTGTACAATGTAAGTTACACATTTAAATTTTCTCTCATAAAGACGTCCTCTTCTCAAAGTTTTGTAATTTTTAATATAAAGTAGGTATGTTACATGACTCAATTGATACGGTCAAAGGTTTTTCCTGATAAATGTGGTCACAAGTGAGTGCGTTATCGTAAAATACATTGTTTCGCTATTTTTACACTTAATTTCTATGATTGATCGTTCGTGCAATGGAGCTTTTGAAGAACGGCCAGTGAAAACAATAATTACCACAGACTTTATAAACATAATTACCGTTTTTATATCCCTCGTGCATATCATTCATATAAATCCTAGTATTTGCATGTATGTATATATATGTTTTCATATTTGTATATATTTGCAGCCAAAGCTTCCCTTCAACTGGAATCTCAGCATGAAACTGCATTAGAAAAAATTCAACAGTTGGAAGATACATCACGGTACAGACGCAGGGAAGATGTTGATGTTACAGTTAACGAAGCACCTAAATTTATCACTCAACTTAATGGACCAACAAAATTAGTAGAGGGACAAAGTGCACATTACGAATGTAGAATTGAACCTTATCCCGATCCAAACATGCGAGTTGAATGGTATTTTAATGGTAAAGTCCTACAAAGCGGACATCGTTATCGCACTGCCTATGATTTTGGCTTCGCAGCACTTGATATTCTAACTGTTTATGGAGAAGACTCGGGCGAATATTCGTGCAAAGTTATAAATAATTTGGGGCAGGCTACATCTTCTATAAAACTGAATGTCCAATGTAAGTATTCAATCTTTTCTTTTAAGTCTATTCAGTCCTTTAGTTTCATTTCGTAATAAATATTCTTTTCCGTTTTTATTTAGCCAAAGAATCAATTATAAGGGATTCGCAACACGAAAGTGCTTTAGAAAAGATTCAATACCTTGAAGATGACAGCAGAAACAAACGTGTTGTTCGTGATGAAAGCTTCGTTGCTGAGAAGCCACAATTCGGAAAACCTATTAAGAATGCCAGGGTGCCCGAAGGTCAACCAGTGCATCTGGAAGCGACTCTTACGCCGGTTAATGACCCTACCATGACCGTTGAGTGGTACCGTA
This sequence comes from Noctuana lactifera, assembly GCA_018231305.1. Taxonomy (NCBI): domain Eukaryota; kingdom Metazoa; phylum Arthropoda; class Insecta; order Lepidoptera; family Hesperiidae; genus Noctuana; species Noctuana lactifera. The sequence goes on from DWAV01000960.1 coordinate 12,409, forward strand.
ATGGTAGACCAATTCAGCAGGGTCATAGATTTAAAACAACCTATGACTTTGGTTATGTAGCTCTTGACATTCTTTATGCATACGCAGAAGACACAGGGACATATATGTGTAAGGCCACAAATGCTGTCGGTGAAGCCGTTACAACAAGTTCTGTGCAAGTTGACGGTATGTATTGGTCTTATTAATATACTGTAACTGCTTTGATTTATCATATTTGTCACTAATAATAATCCTTTTACTTTTTTCTAGCCAAAGCTTCATTGTACCTAGATACACTAGATGAGCAACGTTTGAAAAAGATTCAAGAACTTGAGAAATATGAAAGACCAAAAGCAGTGGAAGAGGAAACTCCTGGTCAAAGACCAGTATTTTTAACAGCTTTAACTAGTTTGGAAAATCTCAAGGAAGGAGATCGGGCACACTTTGAATGCAGAGTAGAACCTATAAATGATCCGGTTCTAAAAATTGAATGGTTCTTGAATGGGCAAAAGATAAAAGCCGGACATAGGTATAGAACCACACATGATTTCGGTTATGTTGCGTTAGATATTTTATACACATACGCTGAAGACTCCGGAACATATATGTGTAAAGCTACCAATAACCTCGGTGAAGCAGTTAATACATGCACGTTGAAGGTTGCAGGTATGTTTGAGTTAATCTATCTATCTACTTTTAAACGAGCAATTCTCTACCTAAATCTTGAATGTCATGTCAGATAATAATTTATTGTCAATTCCATTCATTCGATTTACAAAAAAAATACCGCGCTAAGCTCGGTCATCGGGGTATGCCAAAAGTAAAAAGATAAAACCTACTTTTACAGTACAATTCAGTAATGTAATTTAGTTATTTAAAGGAATATTGAAGCTGTAGACACAACACTTTTAACTGGTTTACCTGCCGAATTTAAAAAGAAAAAATCATCTAAAAATTACCGTATGATTTAAATCCCGAATTTCTCCTGAAGAATTTTAAAGATTTTTAAATACGTGTATCTAGGTTTTTTGTATATTTACTTTGAGACATTTTATAATTTTTTATTTGGTTTGTAAACTAAATAGGTATCCAGATGCTTTATGAATATATAAAATTTTAATTTTAAATATTATTATAAAATATGATATTATGTTCATTAAAAATAACCAATATGGTCATAGTATGTACTTCTGAGGTATGATAAAGGTACCGTTACCATAGTGTACCTATGTTTTTATTAGTGTATTTCGGTCTGAAGGGTTAAAATTTAAGGCAACCATAATGGCTTAGTAACGCAATGATGTAGTATCTCAGGCATTTCGAGTTGGACATAATTGCCACTTGAGGTAAGGCGTAGATAGATATAAGTAGCCTGCAATTTCCTGTTTCGTTAGTATAAAAAAATATGTTTGTCGATTTTAGGGCATAGAAGTATAATTTTGGATACACAACATCCTAACGGACTGGAAAAAATTAGACAGTTAGAAGCACAAGGACATCACACTCGGATGGAAGTTGAAGAGCCTAAAATATCTACACCAAGATTTATAACAGAACTCAGAGGTACAACACATGTCTTTGAAGGTCAAACAGCTCACTTTGAATGTCAAGTTGAACCTGTTCATGATCCCAACCTACGAATTGAATTTTACCATAATGGCAAAGCCCTGCAATCTGCGTCACGGTTCCATATCACTTTTGATTTTGGTTACGTGTCATTGGATATTCAACACTGCGTACCAGAAGACGCTGGAGAATATTCTGTAAAAGCAATAAACGCTCTTGGGCAATGTACTTCTGCGATATCCATGACAGTAACCGCAAAAGGTAGTATTATATCGGAATCTCAACGTCCCGAAGGTCTAGAGAAAATCCGAGAATTAGAGTCTGCAGAACCGTTTAAGCGACCAGAAATACCAGAACCTGTTACTAGACAAAGACCCGTATTCACACAACCACTGCAGAATATCGACAACATACAAGAAGGTCAAACAGCACACTTTGATTGTCGTCTTATTCCTGTGGGAGATCCTACTCTTAAAGTAGAATGGTTTAGAAATGAGAAGCTTATTGAAGACAGCTCTAGAATCACTAAGACACATGATTTTGGGTATGTGTCCATGACAATAACCCATGTACGAGACGAAGATGAAGGTGTCTATATGTGTAGAGCTTCAAATCTTTTGGGAGAAGCAGTAACAACTGCAGCCATGAGAATTAAAAGTAAGTAGAACGCCCTAATGAATTGTACGTGATCTAAAGTCTATTTTTTATGATGCCTATTTGCATTTCTATTTGAATATAATGTTTATCACTATGTACAGCATCTTTATATTTAACTTTACCTACCTATGACATATATTATAATTTTGTTATCGATATTTTTATAAACAGCTAAAGCGGCAATTCAAATGGATACACAACATCCTGAGGGTATGAAGAAGATCCAAAGATTAGAAGAACCTCAGCCAAAGAGGGCAGATGAGCCAGAGCGTGAATTTGAAAAACCAATATTTACTCAGGTTCTCACAGGCCCTACAGAACTTTGGGAAGGACAGCACGCTCACTATGAGGCCCGCGTTGTTCCTGTTGGTGATCCAAGCATGCGATTTGAATGGTACATTAATGGAGTCGAACTAAAGATGGGTAAGTCTATTGATTTTCCAAAGTCTTTATCTTGACTCAGAACTACAATAAAAAATAATATTTTCTTCGATCATACTTTGAATTAAATTTTTGTGTGTTTCTGATATGCAGTAACTACTTATTATGAGTGGACAAAGTATACGCTCATCTGCTCTTAAATAAATCTGGAAAGTTTTGACGCTATTCGACCAAAAACTTATTGTACTTATTGTACTTTATTAGTATGACAAATTAGGCCAATCAATGAGTTCTTATTTATTTCTTAGTAAAAAGTTTAAATAGAGTTATTGACTAAAAAGTCAATTTTATAAGCCAAATTAAACATATTGTATAGTTAATTAACTGTTTTTGGCCGTCTACAAACAGCATGATAGTTTGGCAGATGATGTATAATA
>DWAV01000961.1:0-15419 GCA_018231305.1 Noctuana lactifera
TATATTATGTAGTCCTTAACGGCTGGAACAACTTTGATGTGGTTTTTTTAGTGACTTGATCATGATTCAAAAAACATCTTTTCTAGATGGTGACTGATGGTGAGTATGGTGGCAACATCCAAAAGTATCATCAAAGGATCATTACGAAATTATACAGTCTATCACTTCAACCATGTACTAGGAACGTAGTTCTTGAATGATATAACTCTTCAAACTATAGTATTTATATTATTTTGCTGTCTATAACTACTGTAGGTTCCTACTGCCTACCATATTATAGGTAGTGTACACGGCGAAGCATGATGTTCACTCAAACCACCGTCCATAGAGCCGACCACCAACCATAGAGACACATAATTACACACTCTTTGAAAATAATCTAATTAAGCAACAACGTGCTGTATTACGAGGTTAATGGACACTTCCGCAAGATAAAATCCAAGTTATCATCATGAATATTGTTCATGAATTAACGTGTAGGCAAAACGGAATTTTATTTAATTTTTTTTCATTGTATTTAGTGACGATTAGTAGGGAATAGAAATTTTAAATTTTTACTGCCCGCATTATTAAAAAGTTTTTTCTGTCGGCTTTTTTTTCCCGGCCTACCTTAGCCAAAAGGGCGCCTAAAGCCGATGTACTGTGTTATTTGACGTTCATCGAGTGTACACAAATATCTTATGATGAATAAAAATGTTTTTATTTTATTTATTTATTCATTTAAACCCAACATTTGCAAGGAAGCATACTTCAGCATACCATAACCAACGTAGTACGCAGCCTCTGTTGGTAATATAATAATGGCGCAGGTATCAGACAGAGATTAATCAAGTAGTGAATTATTAAGTACGATACGGCTACCATGCAATGCAATTATCTATACTATAATGCATACACAGCTTAGATCTCATAATGCTAAATCAATCAAGCTGCAATGAGGCCAGTGATGTAGGGGCAGCGAACTGCTGGCCAAGCGGTTGCAATCACAGACGAGCCAATTTATTACACTCAGTACAATAGCAGCAATGGAGTAACGACAGATGAAACGGACACATGCATTGGTTTAAGCTAAACTTATATTTGTGTATAATGTTAATGTAACAAGAATGAAAACCGAGAGCGGATTCCTTATTCACTATGACATTAAGAAATTAAGAAGACACGCACAATGACGGACATTCCACGATTGACGCGTCATACGTAGTGTATATTATATACTTTTGATGGCGTGGCACGTTTCGAATCCACGTTTATGTTTTAAGCGAAGCGCGTTATGATATCACAAGTTATTGATAAAGAATCTCGCGTGTCGTAGCGAATAAGCCCCCAGTTTAAGATAAGTTTTACTCGTGTTGTTGCAATTTTCATTCAAAATCACTTTTGCACTTTCTTGCTTCAAGTATTAAATTTGCCTCAAGTTGTTAAATTTTGTTAAAAGTGTTCGAACTCTACAACCTACCTACTAACATTTTCATCCGACTCCTCCACAGAACTAGTCAGGTTTAGGCAAGGTTATGCATGATAAGAGCTATAAATTTAAAAGCAACCTATCTTTTCGTATTCACGTGACTACGTGACACATTTGTCACGTATACCTCACAACACGTGCGCGCTATCGACGTTACAGCTATTCTATTCTACAGGATCATTGTTTTATTGAACGTCCTCATAAACCATTTATATATTGTAACCACTGTAATATAATCAATCTTTATATTTAATAACTAGCTGTGCACCGCGATTTCACCCGCGTTAAAAATTGTAACGTGGTCCTTGATAGCCTAACCTACCTCATGAATGTGGCTATCATATACATAAAGAATTTTTCAAATCCGACTTGTAGTTCAAGAGATTAGCGCGTTCAAACAAACAAACAAACTCTATTTATATTATTAGTATAGATTATTACGAACGAATGTGAATCGTGCCATAATTGGGACACATTTCAATTGTTATGTTCTTTCGTATGGTATATTAATTTTATGGTTATAAACGCCGTTGATAAAAATCTAAAATATTCATACTTTCTAATTACCACGACGCACCAAAAATTTATAATATTAAAATACAAAGTAGTTTTTAAGAGTTGTTCTATATTAAACTTTTCTTCACTTACGATTTAGAGCGTGCTCATGTAGTAATAGCCGTTAAGACTTAAGTTTCGGTCTGCTTACCTGAAAAAATAAAAAATAAAACTTTTAATATGAAGTTTATATACTAATGTTATAGTAAGGGAGTTACAATATTATTAAATTGACATATCTGTTAAAGTCAATATGGTCTGAGCTATTTACTTACATAGGTACCTACATGCTATTGTAACACATTTGTATTTAATAGTACTTATCCATATTGACCAGTGTAGTGGTTACCACGCCAGTTCACCATTCGAAGGGTCCCGGGTTCGATCCCCGGCGGAGCAGAAATTAAAAATGATGAATTTAGATTTCTGTTCGCTGTGTGGGTGTTTGTGTATTTGACTTTGTATGTGTCCATGGCACCCACGACACAGGGAATCCTAGTGTGGGGCTGTGAGTGTGAAGCGTAAAAAAAATATATATATTTGTGCAAATAAATAATGTTGTCTTTAAATATTATTTCATACATACATATCAAGTATAAAATACCTTTAGTTGCTATGCAGGTAGAATAAGTATAAGTAAATAATATTATCGAGCAGGTGTGGATCGCAGCCTCCCGACAGTGCCGATACAAAAAGGTAAAGAAGGGTCGATAGCACGTTGCATCGTCTCATCACGGCAGCTGTTACTAATAAATGTGGTATTATTTTATTTAACCGACTTAAAGAAAAAGGTTATCAATTTTATACGTAGGTATGTACGAGTATGTGTAGTAACACTAACGGAACTGCAAGATATTCGCACATAACCTATTAGGGCTTCCAAACTAATATAACAAAATTTCATAAGTATATTATATGTACATATTATATCTAATAATATTTTTATTCACTCCTATCTCCGAAATATCAATCGGTTTGTGACTATTATTTTTTTATTAACTAACATTTATTTCAAGTTATGCAACAGTGCACATTTCATATATAAAAAAAACCGAATTATAGAAAAATAATGTACAAGTATTGAGTACGCAAAAGGCGATCTTATCACTGATAGCGCTCTTTTTCAAACTACTTTTGGGCGGAGATAAGGAAAGAAAAAAAAATAGTAAATAGTAAAATTATAAGAATAAAAACAGTTATCTAAGTTTAAATCGAAGTTCAATGCGGTTTATTTTAATTCGTCACTTAAAATAACAAGTGACTTTAGGCTCAATTACATAGTTATAAATTTATGTAATATTTGATAATGTATGTACACGTGTCAATCAAAATTTAATTTAGAACTTTTTTTGGCCGTCTAACTTTATCAGAGCCTGCGCGTTCTCAATTCGGGAAGTTTTTGCGCTACCATCGCCCGAGGCATACAACGATGTCTATGAGAATGCTAAATTACTTTTTTTACGAGATCCATTTCGGTAGTTGCGTGTCCAGTTATACAACCAAAATGTGATACGTACGTAGGTATAATAGTGTTGAGCAGTAGGTAACTGTCGCCTAAGTGCCGCTGTTGCAATCAGCATCCTTTTGATGACATTTTGTAAAGGTTGATGGCAGCACTTACCTGTCTGTGTCGAAAGCTATCGCGATGGACAAAGCACTATTCGAGCGTGTGCGACTTCCGGGTGTTTCCAGTTAATTTACATACCACAGAATTGTAGATAATATATCTACTTTTTGTGTGACGTTTAAGTGACTGCACTCCGTTGTATTTACATTATGCAATGGGCACTTTTACCGGCTCGCGGTATGTTTATCAAAGTTAAATATGCGACATGTGGTCGGACATCATTTAATTCCTATTGACCGCTTTTACCAAAGAATGGGCAGGTTCACTTATTTATGGAAATTAGTATTATCTTGTTAGGCATAAGAGAAGTGGAATTACTAAATGGAACAGTAATAAAAGCTATTAGCTCTACAAATTACACGTAAATTTCGCCCAATTCAAAACAAAACGTCCAACTAACTGCAATTACAAGTTGTTACGGACGAAAACAATGCTCCGAATGTTTATATTTATCCAATTGTAGAGACGACGTTCTATTTAACGGTCTTTGCTGTCCATATCAATCGACTCGACAGTTGACTTCGTAAATGACCCTTCACACTACTATTCAGTTCAATAAGAATAAAATTAAGAGCGATGACACACTTTGCATCTATAGATTTAAATTGCTCATAAATATGAATATTTTAAGGGCCCGTTTAAAATATTTGCTTAAATTACTATTTAATAAGAAGAATTAATATATTTTAGAACTATTGAAATATTATAATTTTTGAAAAACAATCAAAATGCCACGGCTACTTTAATTAAACACGTACCTAATTCCCTTCTAACTTCGTAACGTTCAATCTTATCGATATTGATATTATTATATGTACCTATCGTTCAACCTTTACCTCGTTCAATACTAACATTCCGACTGATAGCCAGTTTTGTTTTCCAACATGTGTGCCATCGCCTTAACGAATTGTTTAGCTCAATCGTGGGTTTTGTTCCAATCGCTGGGTGTAGGCGAGCGATTGTTGCACCCACCAGCCATTCCACTGATGAATTGCAACGCACCAAGCGAATTAGTCACAATTAATTACACACGGCCAAGGGTGTCAGGTACAAAAATGTTTATTTAACCTATTGTAATTGTAACGTTGCTTTACAATAGTAACTGTATTTTTATTTTAAGCAGTGTACGAGTTCTTTCAATTTACCGCAAATTTGAAACACAATATGTATCTGATTGCTTCATATTGTGCTACTGTGGTAGGTACTCGTAGCCTACTTAGACGATTGTATTTAGTCTACCACTATACGGTACGACCGTAAATTTTCTATCAAGTAGTTACTGTTTAAATCTGTTCTCTGACAGCCCTAAACACACAGCGAAACCGTTTCTTGGTAACGTATCTATGCTTAATAAGCAGGGCGTGGGCTGGTCTGTGTTTGCTGAGAACTACTTATTGCATGCATAAACAAAAGAGTATTAATGACTACTGTGCCATTACCAAGGGTTTTAATGTGACGATCCGTATACTGTAGTGGCTACTATACTGGTTGCCATGTTTTATTTGGTTTGAACCCCAAAGGGGCAGAAGTTTAAATGATCAACTTAGATTTGTGCCGGGGTTTCAGTGTTTGTATAATTGTGTTTGTTTGTGTTGTTGGTACCCACGAGACAGGGAATCCTATGTACGATTTGGTCTGTTGATTATTACAATTATTTCTAAAGTGACAATACTTATTTTACTGCATTATGCTCCAGGCCTTCCCTGATTGTGGAGAGACCTCCGTGCCTAGCAGTGGAAAAAAAAACGGGTTGCAGGCAATTGTAATATTTTCACGTGGGAATTACCTACAATCATTGAAATATCCTACGAATCCGCGTGTTTTTGTCAATCCCGTCACCTACTCATATATCAGACAGAGCGAATATGGCACAAGGCTTGAAGAAATTCGACACCTCGCGGCAGTCGCGACTCAAGGCAAAGCAAAACAACATTGTACTAGGTACTGCGTTTCGCAAAACAATCGTTTTGCAATACGAAACAGATAGAATACTTGAACTCACAAAAATAAACTTCAATTATCAATTATCCAGCGTAAGAAATTAAATTTCTTTGAATTTAAAACACAATGTAATGAAACGGTAGATGGTTATGTTGATTGCTTTTTTGAAGTGACAATATACTAACAGTTAGTTAATTTAATTAGTTAGTCACTAACTTATTAATTTCTTAGAATTATGGATTTGTTATTGAGAACAATAACTAGTCAAATGCAAAATTCAACAGTAATCAGATATATGAATATTGAAGTAATATTTTTAATGCTAAGGTATTAAAATTACTGTGTTTAGACTTCACTAATATTTAATAAAACATTACGGTTCTTCGACAAATAAATAATTACTTACTACTGACAGTATAATATATATTGCTTAGTATACACAAATACACAGGCGAGTCAGGTACTGTTACCACAATCAGTATGTAATTGGCTGGAATTCGGCATTTGATTGCTCAGTCAATCTAGTTCCGAGAAGAGCTTGCGTGCACAAACATTATAAGAATTCCGTGTGGTTTTAATAATTGTGTAAGCGCTTCAACAATTTAAAAGGCATTTAGAGGAAAAACGTATTGAGAGTCTTTCGAAATATGTGGCTAATAAGCTATTGCTTGCACTATTGCATGTGCCTTTAATTGTATTCACAGTTCGCATATGAAAATGTGTAAACAAAATTTTGATATAGCGGACCCGCCGAGCTGAATTTAGTTTCGATACGTAAGTTGTTACAAAAAAAATGTATTTACAGTAAATCAAAAGTTTTTAAACACAAATGTCACATCACCGGAAACCCATTGACTAAATTAATGAAACTGTCAAAATCAAAGATTGAGATGCCAGTGACAGAAGATGACAACAGCAGACTTGGGCGTTAATTCCCCTTACACAATGTGAATAAGGAACCGTTATTACAGAGTAAGATTGAAGAGGTTTCAAGAAATATAATGAAACGTACTCAAGTAGAATACGAAATTACCACTAGGAAGTATGAATCGATAGATCGATCTACAAGAGATCGCTTCCTTGCCGTGCAATACCGTTGATATCATTGTCAGAGATCATGTAACTGTGTCTATTATTAGCATTATTGATCGTAATAAAACATAACTACATATTTTATGTTCGCATACCTTGTAAGCGAGAATCTCAGTTTATCTTATCCAATATTTTTTTTAAGTTCAGCTAAAATTCGGAGTACCTACATAAGAAAACGTAAATGTCTTAATTAACTAACGATACATAACAGTATCAGCGTCTTTTATAATACAAACGAAGGTGGATACACCTTTCTGTATTTTAAAGGCTATAAAGGAGACAGCAGTTGTTCAAACACGATTATATCCTGACATTGCCGCCACCGAGACAAGGCCGTCAGGTCAATATTCCGGATCTTGACCCGAGAAAGGCACAGTGAAATAACTCTGATTTATTCACAGAGATTTAGTAGGGTTGGAGGACCTAAGGTGAAAGAACTTAATGTACATTAGGATAACGTTATATTCTGAGGTTCGTATAATATAGGTATCCTATTAATGTATCGAAAGGCACGCTAAATATTATTCTATAAGGCACACTGTTGTACTTTGTATACAATATTATTTATTGGTAAGATAAGTGTGGTCTTGAAGAAGATTTTTAATTGAATTGAATGTCTCAGAGGGGGGACCATCAGCCTTCGGCGGCAGCGACCACTTAACACCAGATGGCCTGCATGCCCGTCTGCTACTTCATATCATTAAAAATTTTTTTTCAAAAACGGTAATATCAGCTTATATTGCTCTCGCCCTGAATTTTGTCCTGCATCCGAATGGTAGACGCAATGTGAAACACAATACGTCGACGTCGCGCTTATCTAAGAAGCTAAAACGTTCTATACTCGTAACTATGCTCATCAAGTTCAATAGATATAACATAACGGAGGTGTGTGCAATTTGCTCGTCATGCCATCAACTTATAATAGAAACGTGTTCATCGCCTCGCGATATGCATAAATTGTGCTGAGTTGAATAAGATTCATTTAAAATATCATCAAGTGTCTATGTCTATTTCCGTAGACCTGTAGGTGTAGCCTTGTGTACGAAGAGCCTTATGAGTGCGATAAGGTGGTTACTATCCACTAAATGTACGTTCTACCTACATACAAAATCGTGACGTATTGATACTTTACATAAAATCTATTTATATTAATACGCGAAGAGAAAACATTGTACCCCTTTTAAAGGATCGCGGTAGAATCTGAGATTTGGCATACCTAGTTAAAGTTCATTTGGAGAAGGAGTGCGGAATGATAAAATGTATATACAATATACGTAACAAATACATTAAAATGAATCAAATAAAAATGTAATAGTTGCACCACTTTCGCTAATAGATTCACTACAGGTCACTGAAATTATTTTAACCGGTCGAATTTCGACCCATAGGCGACATCTAGTAAAATTAATTATTCCAGTAAGATTAATTATATATTATGTATATTATCTTAAAATTCATGTCACCTCATTTCATACACAATGAGCTCTAATTATTAATATTTGGTAAACATTTTAACTAACCAAGCGAGAATGCTAATCGAGCTTTAAACACTGAGCTACTTTCACAGGTTATTGTAAAATTAATAGAATATTCAAATTTATGTGTAGCCTTTTAATTTATTGATCCAAGATGATGTTTACGTTTTTAAATTAATTAATTGATTTGATGTATATATATTAATATTGCACGAGAACCATTTTAATAATCTCCTTTCGTATTAGTAACCTTTAAATAAAGTGACAACAGCGGCCAACATTGGAGAAAATTGCAAATCGAAACGAAATATAATAAATAATCTAAATACCTACTATTAAACTACTTATGTATTTGCAATTGCATCGAACGATCATGTAATCTGATTGTTTCACGTCTGAAATAAGATTTTGAAAATGTTGAAAAGAAGGAAACAGTGTTTATGCAACTATCGCCCGCATTACTTAATAGATTACGGTCACAGAGCGCTCTAGTGTGAAACGTACGGTCGCTCGCTAGTCGTTACACGAACGAATCGCGACGATGCGGCGGATTGCGGCGACGTTGGCCGCATTTGAGATAAGAGCAATTGATAGATATTTGAAGACAGTCAACGAGTCAGAAGAACCATTGCTATTCTATAAAAGAAAACATAGTAACATAACCGGCATGCCTGGGAGTTCTCCTTACAGCTCCCAAATGGCACTTAAAGTTTACCAACCCGCGCCTGGCCAGCGTGGTGGACTATGACTATAGGCTACTAAACTAAACCCTTCACAAATTTGTGATGAGGTGTCATGTCGCTTGGTATAAAATCTCAACCTCTTATTAGTTTTTTAAAGTCATACGAACGAAAATAGCACTCGCTTCCTTTATGTATTTATGTCTGTTATACTCTTAAAAGTTATAATATGAAGAATCGGCGATAAAAGGAAGTTGCGACATGTAATGATACATCGTCAAATCCAGTTAATATCGCTTGCGATTGCAAAACGTACCTTACACACCTAATTGGCAAACGTTTAGTGGAATACGAGAAAACACGCTTGTTGCATTCGAGTAAAGTTTCAAAATATGAAATACATAACAACAAATATTTTATCGTATATACATTGCAAGTTTATTTGACCATTGCCAGTGATCGAATTTTGATGATTCTTTTTTATTTCAAAGCTGGTGCTTCCCGTCAGCTCCCATTTGAATTTGGTCCAGTTTTAACAATGGCATCCTTGAAAAACCATATAAATTTGCAAATATGCATTATGTATGTGCGCGATAATTTTGAAGTCACTTGGTTTCGTAACGCGAATTAGTCTATAATTAATTATATCCAATATTTTCATTTGAAGACATTAATTAATAACAGAAAGCCAGCCAACGTCAGATGAGATGTAAACTTTTAACGTCTGGCATAAAATAAATAAATACGTCGAACACTTCACATGTCTGCGGATATAAACAGTTTTAAGTACCATCAATAAACCGGCGCCCGGACAACAGCACACGCATGAAATGCATGAATCATCATACGATACTCGTATGTTGCCTACTTACGCTTGTCTTAATGCGTCGTCTGGGCCATAGCTGGGGTCTTGACTTATTTTAATTGAGTTCATTCGTATTCAGTTGTGAATTAATATGTGATTTAGTGTAACGTGTACTGTACCGTAGTTTATCTTACACGTTAGTCATCCTGGTGGCGTTAGTCGGATATTTATTAGTTTCTTGACTCGTTTTCCGGATGCTAGACGGCTTGCGTGGAACAATGTTGCAACGCATGAATAATTTAATGAAATGTTACTTTAAGTACGTTAGCTATTTGGAATGGTGTAATGAAATAAGTGGAAAGTATAAACTCACAACGTAGCACCTCCAGCATTTTACTAATATTGTTTAAATAAAAATAATTTAGAAAACTTGTCATGTAATGAACATTTATAGAACCATTTAATTTTATTCTCAATAGTTTTATGTACAAAGGTTTGTACCAAGTGTTAATTAGTCTGAATTGGCGTGTAAACGGTACGTCGTAAGATTGATTGACGGCTACATAATTGATGCTCAAAGCGTAAGAAGTTTGTATTTACTAACATTAGTTGTTTAAACTGTGCTTATTTTTAGCCACAGAGGTTCTGTTTAAGAGTTCGAGAACATACTCGTATACGAGTATTAAAATGAAAACGGGTGGTTAAATTTTAACAAAACATTATATTAGGCTTGATTTCAGTATTTTATTCTATGCCTATACGAGTGTAATTTATTCGAGATTTGAAACCTTTTTATTTACTTTCGCCGATAAGTGTTACAGTGTTACCTAATTTGCTAAAATGTTAATTATTGTATTTTTCTTTTGTGTTCAATCAGAGTATGAACGGAGTGCAATGACTACATTTTACACGACTTTAACCGTCTGTTCTCGCTCGTTTTCATTAAAAAAATCGAATTAACCGACCAGCTGCACCGTGACACAGTTGCGGTGTTAACGGAACTAATGGGGCCAGTCCCTCACACAACAGTGCGCGACCACCGCCTAGCCGTTAGTCTCTCGTCATCCTGCCATATTCGACATTTTATAACAGCCGTCAACTGACATTTTGACATAATAATATAATAATAACTCGCGTTATGAAAAAAATGACTTCAAAGTTGTCGCGCACATACTTCAATTTAAGACTTACCTAGGTATATGATTTTCTCATGAATGCCGTTGTCATTACTGTCCAAATTAAAATGGGACCAAACGGGAAGCATCAGCTATGAAATAAAAAAAGAATCATTCAAATCCCTTCACCCAGTCGAAAGTTATGAGGTACCAAACATTAAATAAATACAGTCGAATTGAGAACCTCCTCCTTCATTTTTGAAGTCGGTTAAAAAGCAAACAAATTTTTGAAGCAAATTCAGCTACTAGAGTCTTAAAGTTAAACAATAGACTGAATAATCAGTGGAGGTAGTTGAGTGGCCAAAATACAATTCAATGCAAAACTATTTATTGGCACATTACATAGAATTTACATAAAAAGTACAACAACAATTAGCGACCGGTTACTATCAAAGTATCAATAGTCCATTGTATAAATAACAATAATGTTTTGGGAAACTTCGATATGCTGTATATCACTCTTCTTACTTACGAAAGGGGGCCTTTATAACTTTACGGCTCTAACAATAATTATGAACATCACAGTGAATCATAGCAGCTGTGAATTGTATACGTTTAAGGCAGTGAGTGGGTCGGAGCTCCCTAAACAAAAATAGATGTGTTGTCGTTCCGTGTTAACTAATTCAGCTTGTTACGTGTATGAGTATGTAGGTTTATGGATGACTTGAACTGTTTCGGTACACATGTTTGATGTTAAGATGTGATATTAATAATAATATGTAATTTTTTATATAGGCTATCAATTAAGTTAGGAAGCCCACGCCAGAATGTTTTGTTACCGTTTCAAAAGATGATATATCCCCCCCTCCCCCAACCCTAGAAAACATCCCTTTTTTAACAAGGGGGAAACCTTTATAGCGGTACCCGGATATCTAAACCCTCTCTTTGGTCTACCTTAGCACAGTAAGCGGACTCCGTGGTAGCTACGCCTATGTCACCTACGCGTCGTTTATTAATTTTCTCGTTAATTAAATATGGAAGCAGTGTTACAAAAAGCGATCTGCGACAACGACCCTACATGTGACCGGGCCGCGATATTTTCTCCAACGGCCATTCACGATTCATGCATAAACAAGGAACTGCCAGGCGCCAACAAGATCTGGGTCGGCATAAAGCTTTTTTCCCAAAAGCGTCACGAGACTTTCATGCACTTTAAATTTTTATTTAGCAAATCTACAAAACTCTTATTTAAATTCTTTTAAATATAAACCGAGAACCAAGCAATATAAATTTGAAACTACAAATTAATTTTCTAATCAAAAATAATTTTCAATTAACGATCTGTTCTAGTAAGGTTAAGTATAATAATTCTAATGCCGTGCTTATTGTCAAAAATTCAATCACCTGCTTTTCAAAGCCTTTTTGAACCAACTTGAAAATATTAGGTTCTTTCGCTTACAGTCAGTCATCAGAAAGATAGATACGTAACTTTACAAAACATAAAAGCAAAAAAAAAATGCATTCGATATTCAAATGATTGGCAAGCGTGAATCGTTTGAACTCTATTACCGAACGTCTCAAGTCTCTGTGTATTGCATTATTTATTCTGTGGTATTGCCACATCGTTTCTAGGAAGGCTGAGTCTCAGACATCTATCATAAATCTCGGTGACACCTCAAAGAGCTGCAATCGATTGTTCGCTTGTGGGACACTTTCACTGTTTAATTCAAAACTTATTTGATCCAGTTCCCTATTGACTGAACGGTTTGAACGCCAACGCACACTCGTCACTTTTAGCTTATGAATCACATCATTAAATTTCCTAGTGAAATCAAAATAGTATTCCGGTGATATTTTTAAACAGATAGCTGCGGAAGTCAACTTATACTTGCTGACACATTTTTTATATTTATTTAAATATCATAAGTATGCAACTTTTTTAATAAATGTTTGTTCTAACTCTTAAAGTTTTTATGCATAACTCGCGCATTGTCTATCTGCAAACTATAATACTATTTTATTTGTATATCTATAAAACTAAAACCCAGTTGTATTCAAGGATAATATAATCTCTTCTATTAAATTGGTGATAGAATCTATCAGTTCTATCACCAATATAAAGACCTAGTATTACTATAGGTACAGGATAAGTCTAGTATAGAGTATACACGCAAAGTGGGCTGCACAATAAATTCATATGCATTCGAAGCACGCCCCACGAAGGTTACACAGAGCACTTCGGCACATTGTTAGCAACACTTTCTATTCGCTGTGCGCGTGCGCAGTTCACCGAGCTCATTTACTGCGCACACAATTATCAACACTGATGAGAATTTGACCGAGTGTGTAGGTAATGTAAATAATAAATATTATGCCATTTAAAAAAAAAGTTACTGACATTCCATAACGATTGTATAGTTTAGGACTTTGGTGAGCGGAATCCTGAAACCTAAACCCTTATGTCAGCCCGGGAAACTAACAATAATAAAATTGTCCTCAACGACAAATCTCCGAAACTAGAGTAGTCACATACACATAATGTACCTATCGTATTAACTTTTAATACAGTATAAAGAAAGTAGTTTTATATTAAACCAGCTATGTCAATACTGCACATATAAAAACGGTTTCTATACAGCACAAAGGATGTTGTTCAATAGCGGACCGGATGTTATGAGGTAGGGTCAGTAAATCCATTAAGCCTCTATCAATTCCCCAAGCATAGATCCCCCTTGATACACTATTGAGACAGAATCTTAACAGTATAATAGCGTAATAATGACGTTAAATCTTCCAGGTAATTTCTACGACTCGAACATTATTTCGAGGACATATTTTGCTCTGGCCTGTTCAAAATCGTTTGATATCGATTTTCATTTTTAATATTTATTTTTAAGAATTATACGATTATCAAGTACAGAAAGCTTTGCGGACATTATATTATTTTCATGGTGGAATCGAAGCGTGCAAATCAATAGATCACGCAACGTTAGAAACGATTGCACGTACTTTACGCCTCGCGAAGGTCCATTTAGTGACGTAATACCTCGTTAAGCCCTTCCGAAGCGTACAGCAATCCATCGGTTCCGGTTGTCATCTCTGTGTGTACGTCCGAAGAAGCTGGAGTGGACACGTGCAGATTTACATATGGTATCTCACATCTAAAATTCTCGTGTCACAGTGTTTGTCACCAATCTCTTCCGAAACGGCTTAACCGAATTTGTTTGATAGGTCTGAGACTAGCTCGTAAACTATTTATACCCCTAAGTGATAAGGGTCGCCATATCCAGATTTTTATAAAAAATTTTGGACAAAATTTTGTTTTATGCTGAGATAACTTGATTTACATGACAATGCTAGTTGGGTCGTCACATCAGGCAATGAATGCGTTTCCATTATTACCTACAACAGTAAGTTCAGTGATCATGTATTGTATTTACATTTAGTTACATGGACGTTGGTTGGTGGTACACAGAAAACAAATAAGTCAATAGGTATATAATGTTAAAGGTTATTAAAGGTCATAAAAGACAATTTAAAAATGGTTAGTACATACAACAACTACAGGTGACTACGGTCTAGTGAATTCTAGTGCGCAGCTCGTGGATCGAGACGGGGCACATTGATAGCGATACCATTGCAACGGCCAGGCAGGCATTTCTCTACGCACTAATTATTTCATAGGTACTCAATACGAAACTTTATAGGGTGGTATCACGTGGCAATATGTCATATGACACGGGCGCGACGTGTCATAGTGCGTTAGGAGACTGGCTTCAGTTTCTTGCGGTTCTATACCGTCGGTGTCGGCTTACCGACTGTTCCGTTTTCTTGGGAAACTCTGCTATCGTACATAGGGATTGACTTGAAATGATAAAGCACGTAGCGGGTTTTGAATGATTATTTAGGAGGTCACATGGACAGTTACAACATTCCCATATTGCATGGATGCATTTTAACAGCTGCTTTTCATATAACATAATCGAGTTTCTACGCCGGAAGTAAGGTTCATCCTATTGGAATTTTGACGAGTAACAGTAATGTTTTAATAATAATATCATTATGATTACAGGTTCACCTTCAAAAATCACGGAAACAATTCTATTCGAACACAAGATCAAAGTGCATCCGGCTACTTTAAAATTAGAACAAGATTGCTAGACGACATCGGAGAATCTGAATGAAATACAATTTGAAAATTCGATTTAGCAGTGGGACGGTGCGGTGGGTTGGGAGACGGAAACGGCAACGGAAGCGGCGTCACGGTCCGCGGCGCGCGCACCATTACATGACGACACCAGGGGACCAGGCGATCATAAGTCCGAACAGGTTTATGTCAATAAAATTTGTCTACCACTGAATGGTTACGTCACGAGAACATTATCCGGCGGCTTAATGGCCATAGACGCTCTGACATTTCTAATGCGATGGTCGCATATATTCTTCTTATTACTAAGGTATTTTAGTGGTTTACCGAAAAGTTACGTATATTATCCAACGTCATCAGAAAATCCAAACTTATCTAACTCACGGAAAAACTTTAAGTAAACACTGTCAATAGACAGAAATAACAGTTGCGATTAAATAAATAATTAGATCTATAAGTGTTTTATATTAATGTGACATGTTAAATAAAGTTACAGTGGTAATTTATGCCAGTA
>DWAV01000962.1:0-15413 GCA_018231305.1 Noctuana lactifera
ATCTTTTAAGATTAACTCACTAGAACCGTTTTTATGGTAATCAAATTTGGTCGAAATTAATGCATTATTTGTTAAGATAAGAGTTGTATCAACGTAATAATCTATACTTATAATATAAAGCTGAAGAGTTTGTTTGATTGTTTGCTTGACGCGCTAATCTCAAGAAATGCTCGACCGATTTGAAAAATTATTTTGTGTAACATAGTCCATTTATCGAGGAAGGCTATAGGCTATCAAGCTTTACGTTGCAATTATTAACGCGGGTGAAACCGGGGGGCACAGCTTGTAACATATATTATAATGTTTAATGACATTTAAGAAGAAACAAAAGTTTTTAGACTTAAGTATTTAGGTATGATCATCATTATCGGGTATAAATAAATAATGGATATACATAAATGCTCTAAGCTTATCGGTATCAAAGACTGCCTGAAATCTAAGCGCAATTCCCCTGTCAGAAATATGAAACATTTAGAACGCATCGCATGTCAAGTGCCAATTGTAAAATTTTTACCTATCTTTTCTGAAAATGTCTGCCGTTTCACCTATGATGTGACTGATGTGATAAAATTAATCAATGTCTGCTAAGCTTAAGCCTGAAATGACAATATTATCGAATACATGGTATAAAACCAAATTGTCCCTATAAGTTATAATTTTACCCTGACTATTATTCGGTTGTAGGTTGGTCAATGTTCGGTTCGGTGAAAAAGTATCTAATCTATTGTAAGCGTTAAGGAAAAGGGGCTGAAGGGGAAGGTTTCTGTAAACGCAACAAAAACACCAACGTTATTAGCGAGATTCGTGTAATCTGACTAATCCATTTTGGGTAAGGGAGAGTTCTTCGCTACTTGGAAGTGCCAATAAATACATAAATATAATATATATTTCTCAAGAAGACATCAATAAATGTTGCCTCGCTGTACGTAGAGATTTTTATTAACTCAAGATGCAAAAGAGGGTAGTTATATTTACTTAAGTTTGATGCGTGCATTTGTTGTATACCTATTGCCAATTTCAAATTTTTATTTCAGAATACGGTATCAATATTTTTTGAAGTCAAATTAACTTTAATACAAAAATTCTATTAAATACATACCTACTAATTTAATAGATTAAAATTTTTACTGTTTAACATAATATTTTATCTAAATTCGGTAATTATTAACCCTTAATTTCTATTGTTTTGATGAACAATTAGGTAATGAAATTTCCCCTAAATTTGACCTTTTTGGGTTTAATATTACGTCTATCAGATAACCATATTTATCGATAATAATGCGCTACGGTTCTGTATGACACAATTAGGGTGCCTGCATAAAAACATAAGCTAAAAAGTAATTAGTCAATTCGCGAAATGTTTTTTTTGTCATAATAACAAGCGCTTTGTTTTTGTAGGGGATCGCCTGCTCGACATCCCCTGCAATGTGTGCGGAGACCGAAGCTCCGGGAAACATTACGGCATCTACAGCTGCGATGGTAAACTATTTTTACTATTTATTTTCAACAGAGAAGCGCGCATAGCCCCGCTGGTAGTGTGGATAACATTAAGCGATCACATTGTTAAGCAACGTCGGGCGCGGCCGGTACTGGGATGGGTGACCGCTAGTGGCAAATTTCATTCGTGCTTCCGTGCTTCGGAGGGCACGTTAAGCCGTCGGTCCCGGTTCTTATTGACAGATAACAGTCGTTAAACCTGATCGGAGGCCCTTTGGGCGATTTGACAACATCCGACACGGGTTCGCCACTAACCCGTATCTCCATCAATCCGCATTGCAGCAGCGTGGTGGAGTATGCTCCAAGACTTCCCCTGTTGTGGGGAGAGACCCATGCCACCCAGTGAGACATAAAAAAGGGTTGAAGGCATTTTCAATAGAAAATCTAACAGTACACATGTCATCGTCATATTGTAACAAACGATAGTATTCAATCCAACGGGCGAGGGAGCCGGCAGTATAGAAATTGGCGAAAAATTATTGTGCACTGTACTATTTTCTGGAAAGCTATTCCAAAAAGTAAGCATGTCTATTGCAGCCTATTCTAATTAGGGGCTAACCTTAACCAACCCGTGTTGGCTTATTAGGTTAGGTCAGATTTTTTTATTAATACTTTTACTAAAAATACAGGGTGTTCGGGATTCTTCAAGCGATCGATTCATAGGAACCGTGTGTATACATGCAAGGCGGGGGGCGAGATGAAGGGGCGGTGTCCCGTCGACAAGACGCACCGTAACCAGTGCCGCGCTTGCAGGCTCGCCAAGTGCTTTCAAGCCAACATGAATAAAGATGGTGAGTGAAACTACCTACTTATAAACCTAGGTCTTCTCTGAACTTAAATAAAAAAAGAACTATAGAAAAATTCTCTCCAATTCTTCTCTCTACCAATATTTAAACTTCATGATAGTTCAAAAGAACATGCGTACCATATAATATGTTATGTATATTATGTTTTAATAAGAGTACGTTCTTATGTAATAAGTATTTAATTGGTAAAAAGCAGTAACTATAGTTTAGCATAAGTTAAAAAAAATCCGTTACAATAATTTGAATAACTATTCAGATTTAAAACCACAATTTCTGAATCGTTTGTTACCCAAAAATATTTGTGCTACGTTTCGTATTGCTACGGTATCACGAATTTCAGTGAACAAAATTCAGTTGAACATTTACGCGTAACAAAGGCAGAACCTATTCAGCGCCAGAGGATAGTTTTCTGTACACAGTTTGATTGCTTTGTGTATATCCATCAAATTCACAGCAGGTTGTATTGTCCCCGACTCGCTCGCTGAAATATTGAGTAAAATAAAACTAGAGTTTGCCGGCGCGGCGGCCAGTTCAATTTTCACCACAATTCCCGATCCTATCTGTCATTACGTCATCTCGATGTACACAATATTGTGTTTTGTGCCGTCGGCCTTTGTCGCTTTTATTTATTGCGTACGCCGATACAATGAATAAATAAATCGATCATGAGATTCTAGGTTTCATAGGGCCTACACGCTTCTATGATTAGGTACACTTAATGCTTTCAAGCGTACATAAATGCCGAGTAGGTAGAAATGGATAAAAAGGTACCTTTTAATACACTAATGTAATGATAATTATAATATTTTATTAGCGGTTTTTGTTTTATCTTATCATTATTATTTTATTTTACATGGTTTAGGGTAGGTAAACACTTAAAAAAGCCATAGCTGTGCCAATCAAATGGAAGGGTGTGTAATCATGTACGAGTAATAAATACATAATGCATGAAAGAGAAATTTAAAGTACTTAATGTAATTTAAAATATTTCTATCGACCTGCACTTTTATATTCGTAGGTACCTACTTAAACAATGACCCTCAATTTTATTTAAGGCTGATACTTCTTAGGACCGCAGAAACCTGTGTCCTGTAAAATTTATACTCTTTTACTTATCTTGTCGAACTTCCTATCGGTTTCGAAATTATTTGTCTTATAAGTAACAAAAAATTATGGAAAAAAGAACATATTACACCGAAAAAGAACATATTTTTGCCTGCTTCATATTCGATTATCTACTTACGTGTTTGGGAGTTGAGAGCTTTAAAGTTACTGTAGCTACGTGGCGTAAACGAGTCTGCGGCAAGCAAGTTCCGTGAGGGCGTATAATTAGGCGCGAGTAAACACGTAAAGGTAATCCGGGCGCGGCACAAAGTGATGCGCAAATAATTCAGCATTCGGCAGCCGGCACCTGCGCGACCGCGTCACTCTAAGCTCTGTACTTCAGAGCGCCATGTATTAATAAAATTCCTATGACATATTTCAGGTCAAAATAAAAAAAAATAGAGATCCCATTTAAATATTCCAGAAATTTTACTGCGTTAAATGCTGGTTATGTGTCCTTATAAAGGAAGATCGGTGAAGCCTTAACAAGTGTACGATAAGTGAATTCTGCAATTTCTGGCAGCATTGCATTTTAGTATTTACGTGCAACACATCATGAAGTAATATGTATCTACCTATATCCTCTGAACTTCCGATTGATTTTGGGGTTTCAATAAATGTGTAACAATGTTAAGGCAGGCTATACTTCTTACTTACATCTGCTGATCTGCATGTTATACTCGTAGGTACATGTTATTTTAATGTAACTTGATTAAACAAAACACATTAGGTAGGTACATTATCAATTAAACATGTTATGTTGTCTTATGGACTTATTAAGTATTAATATTTTATTTAAGAGCAACTTTAAGAACAAAGTTATCTATAGAACATTTACATATACTCACTCAGTATTATAATGCGCAAAGCTTTCTCACATGAGAGATAGCTTCCAACTTACGACCGACATGAATATTCAATTATTTGACGAATTTTACTTAATTAGAATCAAGAGAGGATTGGATTTATTTTGGGTTATGTGCAAATACGCCGTCAGAGACTCAAGAAGATACGGATACGGTCATATTAGAACAGAGAGTCGTTAAGAAGACTGGAAAACATACGTATAAAAACTCATTAAAAAAAATTTACGATTTACTCCTAGGGGGCGTAGGTATAATTACATAAGTGCGGAGATTTTTTTAAAATACATTAAATTTTTTCATCTTAAGAGGTAATTAATACTTAATAGACCTACTTATAGGATTTTAAAAGTATTATAGGTATCTTTTAGATTTTTGTGAAGCAAGTACAAACTCGTAACTTAAAGCCGGTGTTTCAAACCCAGTAAATATATAATTCATCCAATTTCACTTCGACTAGGTCGCTTACCAGCCGCAACGGTAGAATAATAGATTAATTCCATTAGTCAACAATGATAGGGTCTCAGGATTTGATGAAATAATGCGAAGGGGAAGATGGCACGATTCCACAGCTTAAATATTCACTAAAAGAGCCATTATAAGTTGATATAGGTACCTACATAATAGTATTACTTCACATAATAATATTTTTGTTACAGTACACTGTTACATATAAAAACACAATACATGCTTGGTTTTGCCCCAATGTAAATGAATTGATTGCTCTAAGCTTTTACCTGCGGCTTCGCGCGCGGTAAATCCTATTTAGTGTCCTTTGATTGTTTGACCAATAAGATAGAATCCACCGACGGTAGATAGGTATTTATTTCAGAAATCAAGCATTTTATATTTCGAAACACCTACGTGATTATAAATTTATTGAAGTCGAAAATTATTCTTGTACAAACTTTTCACTTCATTTTTTTAACCGTTTGGCAATGCATTTAAAAAAGTTCCTATTTAGGTCAATGTACTTACATAACTTTGTTTCCCTACAAACTGGAAATCAAGTACGTACTCGTACATACGTATTTTATTTTTAATGTATCTTAATGTAGCTAATTTTATTGTTAAGTGAATAGGACTAAATTTATTTTCCGTTATTTTTTAAAATAGATACATATAACGCATCAATTTTATTTAAAAAAATATAGTATAGTCACAGTTCTTCTTATGAAGACCGAATTATAATAACTAGGTATGAAGTTGTATGAACTACAGATAATAAATAAAAACCGAAACAGATGAATTATGATACATCTGAAGGTGTTCACAGTTGACAGGGAGCCAATCAGCTAACTTCAATATTGCTGTGCAAACAATCCGCGATCGTCGATAGTATCGGAACTGGTCAAAGAGTCAACAGAAACTGTACGACGACGCTAGAAGGAGAATGCGTATTCCATGTACCTACTAGCATATGTAGTATGCATATATGAATTGCAATTATTTTCGAAGTACACACATAGGTTATACTCGTAGGTAAATATTTATTACAATTTTAACTTATTTAAATATTAAATATAAGTTCAATACTTATTATTATTAAAATTTCTTATTAGGTAATCCTAATAAGAAATTTTCCGAAACATTTAATGAAAGTTTATTTTTTTAAATCTGATTATCGATACCTTTTCGTAATCTACAAGCAAATTTATTCGGGAACATTAAAAACAAACAACTCCGTCGCTAAGTTTACCATTTGGCACGATCAAATAAACGTAATCCCCAATTTAACTTTATAAAATTAATTTAAAATCGATGACGCTGAGAGCGGACTAGGCTTTTGCTTTCTCGAAGTTGTTCATACTTCTTAATATTCGCGGAAAAAGTTAAAGGGTCCATATCAAAAAGCTTCTTTCATGAACGTCTCTACTTAATTTAAAGTTAATCAGTTGAAATTGAAACATCTTTTTAAGAATTGTAAATTAATTTCCTATGTAGGTACCTATACGTAATCGTAACTATGATTTTACTGAAAATATAATTTCTTTTAACACGAAAAACGCAACCATCAGTTAGTGCTCTTTAGATGATCACTGCCTATTTTGTTGAAGTAAAACGTTCTACTCTTATAGTGGTACTGTTCGTATGACTGAAATGGTTCCAAAGCCGCAAATAAATTATTCATCTCTTAGCACTTTGCGGACCTTTGATGTACGATGTCTGCACAAGCATCGCCTGAATACATCATGCCATACGTCGTACCTACGTATTAAACTTTTAAAAGTTAACTACTCATAATTAATATGACGAATACTCGCATATATGAGAACCTCACGTGCTTGAAAAAACTTTTAATTGAAATAAAAAAATTTTTGACGCGTAGTACTAATGATATCTAGATACACGTAATAAAGCCGTAGTATCACAATACTTAAATAACATTAAATTTTCTATTAGTACTTTTAGTACCATAAATCCGTTTATTAGGTAAATCTATGTACGTAGTAGGTACCTATTTAATAGTCGTTATGGTGTACATGACACGGATAAATTTTTGCGACATGTTTACTAGATTTCCAATTAGAGATTAAAATCGAATGCCATGCGAAAAAATTATCCTAGATAAAATAACCAACCAAGATACAATCCAAGATACAGACCAAGATAAAATCTGTGCTTTGTACCCAAGACGCGTAGGCGTATATTATGGGCCGCGTAGCGGGTCTGGTAGCGGGCGGCACATCGCAGCGACTACGTAGGCCTACAAGGGGCAAACTTTTCAATTACGCCACGTCGTGTTACCCCGCAGCGGGTTAAATTAATTCTCTCCAGTTCACAAAAAGATTCACCTTTCCCCACACCGCCCCTGTGAATCGACATCGGCTATTCCGTCGTTTTACAAAAAGAAAAACTTGATATCTCCCAACGCCCACTCGTAACATACTGACGTTTCACAATATTTATTTTTAATTTAACGGTTTGCACAAAAGATTCGAGTTCAACGTTGCGTACCTTTTCGTCCTTTTGTTAAGAAGAAAATTCAAATTTAAATGAATTGGAACGTAACCTTGTTTTCTCTACTTTTTCTTTTTGTTCTTTGTTTTACAGAGCCTTGATTGTTTTTAATAAACAAGAGTACACCGATCTATGGAGTGTAATATAACTTAATAACTCAATTTAACTTTCAGTCGATGATACACTTCTACAGTACCAACTACGTGGAATTACCACTCGCTTGTTTTTGTTTTAAAAATGTTTAACCAACGAATCTTCAATAAATACATTAGTGTCCTTTATTTATAGCGTACACTCATGAAGCGATTATCTTTAAGCCCTTACAAAATTTTATTACTCATCAACACAAAACCACTATTGCGTGTCACGCCCATCGTAGCGTGGCAAATTGAATAGATCGCAGCTCCTGAGTTGTGTTTAGGATCACTAACACGTGTTCAACACCTATTGCTCTCCTGACCACGGCGCAAGGGGAGCGTGCGAGGGTGTAACTATTGTACCTTTATGGGGAAATTAGTAACGCTTGTGAAACTATAATTACAGATAAATTAATTTTTTTTCGTCAAGTAGTGATTAGTTTATTACTTTGAAGTAGACTTTATTTTATTGTACTACTTATACATACGTAATTATGTAGGTTACATTACGTTGGTACGATTAAAATATATAAAGAGTAGATTGATGACTAGGTAGGTATAATTATTACAGGTTTACAATATCTTATTTAAAATTTGCCTACCTATGTTACGTATGAATTCAATTCTGTATTTAAACTTACCGTTTTGTACATGTACCTGTCTATCATTCATTCAAACGGACGAAAAAGGAAAAGTGATTTATAATGTAAGTCCTTTAAAATATTTGAATAATTGCGGATATTTTGACATCATCTCACGCGACCCTTACCCCACGTAGGCATAACCAATTTAATTTAATTTTAATGTTGGGTGTGAAATTATGGCTCATTATTTTATAATAACAAAAAGAGGTGCATCTGTTTTATTTATTACCTGATACTTAATCAGTTTAGTCGCAGGGGAAACGTTCCTTTCATTATTTCTGTATGTAATTGAACAGACGCAAACTTACTTAGTTCTGTCGTATAAAAATGAGACCTAAGTTATTTACTAATGAGTAGTGTTGTGATAGTGTGGTAAGATTTTTATGAGAATAAAATATTAAAGATATTGATAAATATACCTATAGACATATGAGATAATAAATATTATTACAATGGAGAAAAGTTTTCGCTGTACAGCGGGCTGTTATGAATCGCGCCCGTGGCATCAACTTCAGAAGTTAGTTGGCGAACTCGGCGGTGTTATACAGGATAAAGTTATTTATAGTGGGGAATAAAACGCTGCACTCCCAACTTTGGTTCAGTTCTGAAACAGCCCACCGCTCACAAACCGCTGCCGGTTGACGCTCAACTTTCTGAGAAATGAAATTTTTATGTTTTCGGAATATTAATGGGTCCCCATTCTTTTACGCTTGGCGATCTAAGATTGAATTACTCGTATTTCTAAGGCTGTGATACGCACAAGAACAGTTTTTCGAAATCTCTTTCAAACTTATGTAGACAGTGGGACTGCTGAAATTCAATTTAGGTAGGTATCTCATTGAGGTAGGTATTTAAATTATAATAATAACTTACTCTTTTATTGACTCTCACAATGTTATCAGAGTATGGTGGTCAATCAGGGTAGGTACCTATATCACTGACGCTATTAAAAATTACATCTGGGTAAGTACCTAGGTACCTACTTATTTAGTGGGACAATTCTCAATTATTTTTAAAAATAAAAATTCAAACAATAAGTAATAAAACAAACGCTCGTTTATAAAACACCCGTACTCGATTCGACTCTCGGGGGTTCATATAGCGGAAGGTGAAGAATAAAAAACTGGACACTTCTCATATTTATGTCTGTGCGCTCGAAAATATTTTCCGTGGTCTGTAGTCCTGGCTTAGGAGTTTTAACGAAATGTGATCTTTGGTGGAGATATCGGTAAGGAGTAATTTCGCTCGCAGGTGTACCGCGTCGTGGGAGCTTGCCCACCTGACGCACCCCCTCTGCCTCTTCGCTGCCCTCCGCCCTCTCTGGCTCGTTAATGATGATGTGCTCAGCCAGCAGACTATTTCACTTCTGAATACATCTTTCTCACTTTTGATCGGCGCTCCTTATTCCTCTCAGCTGCTACGCTCGCGCCGTCCCCCTCTTTTTAGGTTCGCCTGGTCGCATCCACCTAGTCAATTCGGCAAACGCGTATCTACTTTGTGTCGGAAATGTAATGGAACAAATGCGGCTGGAATTAACGTCGGAACGAATGTCGGGACATGGGGTCGTTCTCTCGCCGGATATTTTCCACGCGATGATTTTGATGCGCATCTGTAGAGACGTAATAATGTTTATAGCTGATCGAACGGTAAACGTGGTCGCTCTCAAAAGGAAATGGAATGTATTTTGATTCAACTGAATACGTTCTATGCGGACTATATAATATTGCAAATATTTAATTATCTAAGTACCTATGTTGTTTGAATACTTATACCTAATGAAATAGGTATTAAGGAAAGTAATAGGTAATAATAGCCTAGCTCCTTTTCTATTTCTTTTAGAGACTTATAAAGGGTCAAAGATACACTAAGTTTATTTTAATACAACATGTCTAAACAAAATAATATCCGTTACCTACCAACTTATCTCGTCTCTTACCTACTAGTCATAAAAGCGATTGCCACCTTTTGTGGTAACAGTCGTCGACATTTTCCAAGTCATGCTCTCTGAATTACGAATCCGACGTCTTAACCGAACAATAAGGAACTTTTCTACCTGATTATGTATAAAAGGCCGCCAATTTAATAGAGTCATGAGAGTGATCGTGATTTTAACAATTCAGATATCATTTGTGTATAGATGATAGTGGATAGATGAAGTTCTTATTACATAGGTATAATTACCTATTGGATTAGTCTCGTAAGAGTTTTTTTACTATAACTTTTTTAAAAGTTACCTACCTATAGGTAAGATTGACGAGTAGCACCCCCATAAATTTA
Source organism: Noctuana lactifera (assembly GCA_018231305.1). Classification (NCBI taxonomy): domain Eukaryota; kingdom Metazoa; phylum Arthropoda; class Insecta; order Lepidoptera; family Hesperiidae; genus Noctuana; species Noctuana lactifera. Next base: position 10,290 of record DWAV01000962.1, read on the forward strand.
ATAAGAAATAAGTATTAAATTTTTTTAAAGACACAGATGTAAAATTATAGTTCGATAAAAGTATGTAACAAAAACATACCGAACACTGTTAATTTATTTCTTGTACGTATACCCAAATCTAACTAACAAGGCTTTGTGCCTCCAATAGTATACTTTGTGTCTATTTGGTCAATAAACCTTCTGACCGTCTACCAATTCGGCTTCATGAACCTTCCTCGGGCAGCCAGCGAGCTCCGGATTATTGGGTCATTAATCACTCCCCACGCTAACGCCACCGGCTACCTTCTCGCTTGCTCCTGTTTGCTCTACAATGTAGAGCGCAATATCGATATAAAGTTAGTACTAAATGCTAGCAGTATTCTAAAGCATTATATTAGACGAAACTTAAAGAAATGTCTTAGATCTTTATCTACTAAAAAAATAATTATTTAACCGCAACGGTGCTACTACGAGTATAATAGTACCTACGGCAATAAAATTATTTTTCATAATAAGCATTTTAGTTAGGTATATCTACGTGACCAAATAATATAGTTTGCGGACCACGAGTAGCAGTACCTATACGTAGTCTATCTACAATTTTTACTTTGTGTAATAAATTGAAACGGTCAACGTAAACATTGTTCTCGAACCACAGGTGTAGCTCAGGGCTACATAACAGGTGACTGTGGTTTTTGTAAAAGCTATAGAGCTCTTTGAAAAATACGGTTTGTTTGCTTTTAATTCGTTAGAGCGGGGTTCCATGCTGATAGACGTTTGAAGTTAAATCTCCCTTTTAAACGCTTCAAATGTGATTCAGTGAGCGCCCTTTGAAGAGGTTTAAGTGACGGCTTGAGCGTCGGACTCTTTTCTATCGAAATTAACTCATTTATTACATTGCTTTTAATGTTAAATCGTGGTTTAGTTGAGTACAAAAATATGTTATAAGTAACCGTTTGTTAAGTTTTTTTTTCTGTAATTTACTTATTTTCTGTAATATTGAATTAGTTTTTCTTGGTGATAGTTATACATATTTTGTGTTTGTAGATTGGTATTGTGTGGAATCACAATATTACATAAAATTTTCGAAACCGATTGTTATCGATACATACGAGTAGATCTTGTACTCGTATGTATCGATCGTATGTATCGAACTCCTTAAACTCGTCTTTCGTATCCATCCGCATTGAAGTCGCGTTTTGGAGCCTATATCGTAGGATAGTCCTGACTTTTTACAGTTAAGAGCAATCATAAAATTGGGACCAAGTTGACTGTTCCATGAATCAATTTTTTTATGTACATATCTATTTTGTTTTGGCTACAAAAGTGTGAATGGTGGCAGACATTAAATAAGTTGCGACTGCCGTAGTCCTCTGGAGCAACGCGTAGAAGATTTTAGAGGGTAGATACTTAGGTACTTCAGTAGGTACCATAGATAATACACTATAGGTATTGTTCAGTACCGTCAGATGTGCATGTACTCGTATGTAGAATACTACCAAATAATAGATACCTAGATACTTATAATAAAAACTCCGATAAGAAAAGGTGGCCCACCGAATGTTCATACAAAAATTTACATCTATAAAAATATAGCGAATCATTAGACAAAAAGTAATTTACTCCACAACACGGTCAACAGAACAAAAACTTTTTTCATTCCACCTACATGTAATTAAAATCTCGCTTATCCGCGTTACACTGGAAATAAACCCCTTGGCTTGATCTCCCCTTCAGATGCATAGAAAAATTAAAAAATAGACTCTAAACTTTAGACAATAAGGTATTCTTTTGTAAAAAATCTATTTCGCAAGGGCAAAGGCGAGGCCGAGAAAAAAGCACGTGTTCTATTTGGGATTACACTCGCCCCATAAACAAAGGTTAACATCGTGCTCCAATTGATTCCATTTGATACACATGACGGCGAGACTTAAAATCCATTATTTATAAATGTTTAAATTATTTAAGAAACTACTTAAAATATTCAAACTATTCTAGGTTGTATGATTGATATCTACTTAGTAAAACTGTGTTACAAGAAACAACGAAATCAAAATTTTAAAAGTAACTGCAACACAAGAATACCTATGAATTTTATTTTTGAAGTTAAACACGGTTTAAGCAAAGAGCTTTTTAAGTGACGCCCTTACTAAATTGAACAATGAACCAAACAATCTAAATATCCGTCTAAATACTGCCTAGGATCAGCGCCCTACCCCTTTAGTAATGCATGCAGCGTCCGGCACTATTCACGTCGCTAAGCTTCAGATCGCGGGCGCGGGAACGACATGTGCGGGCACAATGGCGGCATTCCCATGCACCGCGCCGCGCGTTAAGCTGATTGCGTGACGTCATTATAGCGCTGCATATTGCCACTGTTACCAAGAAGCGTTACTGCTTTTACACTCTTTAATATGTTATGTGAAACATGTTGTTGAGGAAACTGAGATCAAGTGCTTTATTGTTATGTTACCTACTAGGTTTTACTGCCACTACCTACCTATGCAATAATCACCGCGCAAATTAATCGTAAAACAGTTCCTGCGGTCTTATATGAAATGTCTGCTACTTATGCGAAGGGTTCTAACACTTACAAGCACTTATCTAATAAGCTAGTTGCATACTCTAGGTACAGGATTCGCAATCTCTATTAACCTACTTTCCTATTCACTTATTTAAAACTAGAGAGAGTCCGCGACAAGAGAGACAGACAAACAGTTTTAAGCAGACCAAATTGTTTGCATTACCTAAAGATTTTATTGTTGAATTTGTTGGTTTGATACAACGCAATACACTGCCGAGTGCCGAGTGCACATAATAACACTACTTAGGTACATAAATAATTAAATAATAAGCAATCAATTTCCAAATATATCCATAAAATATCTATATATCCATAAAATAGATTCAATACTTTGTATAGGTAAGTGCACATTCGCTGAATGCAGGTTACAACCCCGACGGATTGATGACGGCTTACCGGAGATCGGTAGCAATAAGCGGTTTATGGCTCTATAATCCCGGTGTTCAACGTGAAGCTACGCTCGAGCAGGAAGCTTTTGAACTGCAAAATAAATGTTTCAACTTTGACGTTTTTCACGTAACGCAGATATACCTAGGTAGGTAGAGGTAGTAATGTTTTAAAAATGTAATACCTATTATGTAAAAAAAGGGAACGTAAGTTCAACAATTTTAATAGCGACGCCACATTGTAAAAACAATTGACTAACTTGCAAATTAAATTGTAATTAGCTACTTAGGTAGGTATGGTCCCAAAGGTTTCCATTATCGAACTGCGTAATTGCTTTTTATTTTTTCTTTGTAAGTGGCCTGCCTCGCGTAAAATGCACGTAGGTATATTAGTAGGTAGGTATCTACGAGTACTAGGTACATATTCGTATGATGTAGATTGTCATAATAATATAGGTACCTACATTGCGTGTGCTACGTAATCGGACTGCAAGCCAGTGGGTAATCGTGTAGATTTTCCCTTCATCAAAAAAAATGATGTTACCTTGAAGCTATGATCAACAGCAGTGCAACACGAGCGCGGACCACGAAAGCCGAAGTTGCATGCGGGCGTTCTGGGTTCGCTGCCGCCGGCGCCTCTTGCGCACGCTCACAAACCTCACCCACTGAAGTTGTCGCCGCCGTCACCATACACTCCATTGCCGCAACCATTTAACTTCCAGGTAAGTTCTGAGTCAAATTACGAAACGTTCTCGTTCTCGTAGGTATGTAAGTATCTATGTCTATGTAAATAATGATTAATTCAAGTCAGATTATCCACTATTAGTAGGTAAGTATTAATACCAATAGGAAATAATAGGTGGGAATACCTAATAGGTATAAAATCTCCGGATAAAATGGATAACGTTATACCTAGTTTACATTGAGATAGAACTCAATAAGAACCTACCTAACTTGAATCATAAGCTTGGAATGATTGTATACCTTACCATTATGCGCTTCAGTTCAGCATGGTCGGGATACCGGAGCCAGCTCCGCTGAGTGCGACGTCGTCAGCTGGTTCCAGTGGTGCAGGAGGAGCAGGCGCCGTGAGCCCTCTGCCACTGATTACGGATACATTTCTCCCGCCTCCACCACCTGGATTGTTACACATGTTAATGTCCAGTGATAAATGCCAGGTTGGTAAAATAAATAGCGTATAGGTAGCTACTAAATTAGGTCCTACTCGTACCTATTCGGTAGGTAGATACAGCTGTACAACAAGTGTTACAAGCTTGTAACTAATTGAAACCTATCAACAGTTAGCAAAATAGCAATCGCACATTATTGAGCCTAAGAATAATCTTAAGGTGTATAATAAGTGAAGGTATAAATCTAAGTATTTAGGTACAAATTTGTTATACTTATAACTAAGTAGGTAAGCTATAATGAAAACAACTGACCTTGTTATAAGTACTTAAGTAGGTACTCAACTAGACTCTAGACTAGAGTCCAACACTAGGCGTAGCATCGGCGTAGAACTGGCTCTATAAGTTAATTGGTGACTCTATCAGCCATGAGTAACACAGTAGTAAGTAAGTACCTACCTACCTAATATTTTCTATCACTATTCTTAACATAGGAACTAATGTGGAGTGCAAAGCAACTACAACTGCAAGGAGATCCCACTTTGTTACGTCCTCCAGCCAACGCATTCGGAGCTCCGCTTGCCCCGACATGGGAACTATTGCAAGTAAGTAGAATAAGTAACCTACTCTATTTAGGTACCTTTCATTTTCGGGAAATTATTTTACACGCGTCATACCTACTTAACTACCCGTATAATTTTTGTTAATTCTGCTTTTGTTGTTGTTTTTAAAGTGATGATTTAAGTGTGTATTCTAGACTCTAGTCAGTAGGTAGGTAGGTATAACTGAGGAGGTTATTCTTAAGCGGAAAGGATGTCTTTAGTCTTTACCCTCGGGCTAAGGGGTTTAGGTCCAGACAAACTTCCATTGACTTCGTAGCCGTCAGAGAAACATAACAATAACAGAAAGTCAAACTTTTAGGGGTGTGTGCGTTGACATCGGTAGGTGTCTTTTTGACTGTAGGGCGGGCGCGGAGTCGCGATTGGGTGGCCGAGGGGTGACTTTTCGCCTTAACTTGACTTACCCCGCCCATTACAGTACGCGGTAC
>DWAV01000963.1:0-15407 GCA_018231305.1 Noctuana lactifera
TGGTTAAAATCGGTAAAGCCGTTTCGGAGGAGTACGAAGACAAACATTGTGACACGAGAATTTTATATATAAGATTTTAAAGGACGACAATAAAAACAATGTGTTGCTGTAAATAAAATTTTTATTCTTATAATAACAAATTTACATATTAAACATAACATTATTCCTATATGTAACACAATTCAAACTACTCACCTGCAAATAAATAAAAAAAAACAACATTAATATTAATTAATAATGATCTATATGCATAATTATAAAAGAACTGAACTTATTACAGAGAATATAAGTCTTCCTTTTGTCCGAAATTATCGCTTAAATTAAATTTGTGATAATTATGAAAATTTTAGGTCAAGACAGAAAAATATGAATACGACTGGGGAATCATAGTGAATTTCAAGCATAAGAATGTTAAAAGCAAGAAACCTGAGGAGGAAAATCCATTGTCATCAGAGGCGGTGATAATTGTGGACATCCTGCTGCACGTGAAGACATCCGACGAAGACGAGGCAGAGACGAACGTGCCGTGTCCACCAGGGGTGGTAACTGTTTTTACTGCTGTTATAACGACTGGTTCAAAAACGTTTTCTAGCTGGTAGAGTCATAGCAAGATCTAACTTTATATTTTTCTATATTCAGACAGGAGAAATAGAAGTAGTGCCAGTGTTACACACATTGATATACCAGATCAGTTCCCTGCGTGTGTATTACCCCAAGGACCTGCGACCAGCAGATAGTCGTAAATCTGTGCTGAAAACTATAGGAGAGGTGAAAAAGCGGTTTCCCGAGGGACCACCGTTGCTGAATCCTATAAAGGATATGAAAATAGACGATCCTGTATTCAAGGAGTGTGTAGATAAGATTAAAGTGTACGAGGAGAGGTATGTTCTGTCTGATTAAATATACTTTCGAGTTTATAATTAATTATTTTTAATAAGTACTTTTAATAAGTACTTTTAATAAGTGTTCTATAGGTATTATGATTTAGTCAACATTGAACCCATTTGCAAAATTACTTACTCTTAAAAAAAATACCTGTTCGCCGAATGACTGTTTCTTAAAGACTTATTCGCTAAATGATCTTAATCTAACTCTTAAAAAGGCCTATACGCCGAATGACTTATTCTTAAACAGGCCTATTCTCTGAATGACTTATTCTGTAAAAGAATTATTTTCTAAAATTTAGATGAAAGTCATTTAGAATTTAAATAACTCATTATTAAATATTGTATTTTATTGAATTTGATCTTGTCTATGCATTAGAAGACTAATTAGTAATTTATAGTCAACTTAAACTATTTAATAAATACAAACAAAATACATGTTTACATTGAAATTATTATTTTTCAGACTATACGCCCATTCACTGCATAATGACAAAAACAGGGGTGCTCTTACGGCGGCTTACGACAAAAAGCAGGAAACTCTCGAAGAATTAAACTCAGCGAAGAATGAACTTAAGAAAGCTAAGAGCATACTGCAAATGGACGAGCTCAAGAAGAGAAAAAGAGTGCTCAGAAGAATGGGATACTGCACCATGTCTGACGTCATAGAACTTAAAGGACGTATCGCTTGTGAATTGAGTAGGTGAGTCATTGCTTAATAAATTGATAATAGTCTGTGGAATTTGAGTATGTATGAGTAGGTACGTGAATTTGTTTGGCACCCTCTGCAAGAGTGACTTGCTGGATTTTAGCTTGAAAACTGTCGTTAGATTCATTGTAATGGTGTGAGTGACAATGGGTATATAATAAAAAAAAATGGCAGATTAATTAAAATGGTTTTATTAACAACTTTAAAATAGTTACTTTCATTTATATATCATAGACAGTCTGTCGGGCCAACAGTTTATTTATTTATTTGTAGTACAACCTCTTAGACTAACATTACTGGTAACCCTTAATTGTTATGAATAAGATCCTGTGATGTGATGTGAATCCTGACATGTATGATGTAATAATGTCTGTCATGTGACTGTGTGTGCGCAGCGCGGACGAGCTGCTGCTGACGGAGCTGATCTTCAACGGCGTGTTCGCGGCGCTGTCGCCGGAGCAGAGCGCCGCGCTCGTCAGCTGCTTCGTGTGCGACGAGAAGTCCAACGAACTCTCGGCCACTGGAGAGGAACTGCGCGCCGTGCTTAGGCAATTGCAGGTGCGGATTACAATTATGCCGACAGTTTTTTTAGCCAGCTTTTTTCCCCCGGGCTGCCATAGCCAAAAGAGCGCTTAAAACGGATACATCGTATTATTTAACATTCATCTTAAACAACTTGTCTTTGGCCTAAGTAGAGTCTATTGTGGCTTGTACGTCGTTTTCGTAATATGCTTACACTTCTTTACTATGAAAAAAATCCTTTTTTGTTACGTTCCAGGAATTTGCCCGTCGAATAGCTAAAGTATCAATAGATGCTAAGATAGATCTGGACGAAGATCAATACGTAGCGAAGTTCAAGTGCACGCTCATGGACGTGGTGCTGGCGTGGGCCAAGGGTGCCAGCTTCCTGCAGATCTGTAAGATGACGGACGTGTTTGAAGGTACATTTTTTTAAAATATTTTTTTTAATACATAGTTTTCATAGAAAATAATACTTTTCTAAATCGGATTAATAAATGACGTTTTTCTGACATAACAACTGAAAAAAATCTGCTGAATTAATAGCCTCCTTTTTTTTTGAAGTCTGTCAATAATACTACTTTAGTAAACACAATAACTTTACTCTTGTGTAACCGTAATAAAGAGATTAGATTGTATTGTACTTAGTGTGATGGGGAATATTTTATAGTATTTGTTTCCCACAAAATTAATAAAAATTGTACATATACATACAATTATAGTCATAATATCTCGTTATTAGGTTCCATAATCCGTTGCATGCGGCGGTTAGAGGAGGTGCTGCGGCAGCTGTGCCAGGCCGCCAAGAACATCGGCAACACCGACCTGGAGAACAAGTTCAGCGACGCCATCAAGATGCTCAAACGAGACATCGTGTTCGCTGCCAGCCTTTACATGTAGCCGCTGACTTGACTGACTAAACTTTGTATGGTCAATGACTTAGTTTTATTTATATCCCGATCAACAATGCTTTTTTTAGTTTTAGGAGTAGATATTTTAAGTTTCTAATCACACACAAGACAATATATTTTTTGTGATATGTTATACAGCACGTAAACAAATAAAAACTAGCAAATATATATCTAAATAAAAAAATATTTAAAATCTAAAACCCATATATTTTGTATTAGTGTGGTGGCATTTTTTAAAAGAAGGTCAAGATCCTACTCGACTACGTAGAAATCTATTGAAACTATTCATGTTAATCGTCTTATCAGTAGATAATTTACAGAGACAGACAATTGCTGTCGGGCTAGCACCACAACTATGAATGAATCAAACATATTCTTGTTAAAGTTGTGTAAGAAAATAGGGAATTAAAATAAAGGAGATAATTAAAAAAAATAATCACTTTCACAATGTTATAAGAGAACTTTATTGTTGTATTACGGTATATCTATAGCATGAACTGGCAAGTAACAAAAAAGAACAATATTTTACTAGAATTTCACTAGGGAACCATGTTCACAGAGTCGGCCGTGCCCAAATACATAACGATTTTAAACTTTCACCATTAACTAATCATGAAACCAAATGTAACACAGCGATAACTTTATAAGAAGTTTCAAATTTTATTAATTTTGATCAATACCTAACTCTATGAAGCATTAACAAGGGAACGATGAAAAGTGGACTTAAAAATGAGATATAAAAGAAAAAGATAATACATTTTTAGAAAAATTACATACACCAATAAAGTGAACGTGGCATAATTTGATAGATCACTGTTTCCTTACTTAAACTTATTGCACACACATATCTTATCTATTTTAAGGAGGCTTCATTCAATGTTTGATTTCGTCGTAACATATCTTGTAGAACTCAATATTACTTATGTGAATTAATTTGACAGTCACACTACCTATTCTATAGTAATGTATAGCTAACATTAAAACACTAATTGCTGCTTCGTTATACAATAAAGTTATACAGGAAATCCGAATATAATCTTTGTTAGCAGACACACAAGTAATATCACATGATATGAAAAATGATATGAAAATTTTCAAAACTATCCGTACTTACTCGTATAACGATCTGAATAGCGCTCTACATATGATTATATTCAGATCAGCATTGATTGAGGCTTCGTTAAAACAGATTGACATAAGATCACCATTGAAAACGTTTAAAAAACCGCTTAATATGCTATAGTCTCATTTGGTGCCTGAATTGATATGTTCAATAACTAAACGCGAAATGAACGCTAATCTGTCTAGCTATTACGTATTGCGTAACTAAACGAGGTATTTGTTTTGTGTCTATAGTTATATAGAAGTGCCCAGGCAACGCCGGGCCTATGCTATGGTAAAGTTACGCTATTATTATCATTTAATACTTAGAAGTTACAGTAGACTCATGCCGTGCGCTCGACTGCTATGGAAGACTCGACGCTTACAAGAAGCACTTTCAATACTTTACCAGTCGTTCGCCACTCACCAGCTGAAACAATTACGTCATCGACTCCTTACTGTTATATTTATACAAAATGTACAACTCTCGAAAGCATCCCCAACAATTCTGTTTGACAGTTTGTGAGTATGTAGGTATTGCGTTATGAATACGAATACAATACGATCGAACTAGTCGGTGAATTGTGCGCATTGATTACAGTAATCCCGTCTTCGCGCGCGCTGCCACGTGGCCGCCCGCTCCCCGCTCCCCGCTCGCCCTCGGACCTCGCAAGTTGTATTGTCCGACCACGTCACACACGCGTCAGCTTACAAGTTCTAGGTCCATACAATCAGATATAGTTTCTATTCTATACACAACATGCATTCCGATAACTCTGTAGCGAAAACGTTAGCCTTATAAATTCTTATCCTAGGTAATTTTATAATGGAGAACACTCTTGTTAATTTTATTCCTTCACCTATATGAGTAAATATTGTTACATAGACACTTAGAGATTACTGTGATCAATAGTGAACATCGAATTCTAGCTTGCCGTTGCCCTTATACATATCAAGTAGGTACGCTAGTTAACTATCGGTCCCGTCTAAAAATCCGCGTGAAATGTGAATTAGGTATGAGTGTGGTTTGGCACATGTTATGCGAGCACTATTTTTTATAATAGATATGACATGTTTTGTACTATTTTTTGCTGGAAAAATATTTATATGAACGTTGAGTTATTAAGGAACAACAGCAAGCCTTTATTATTACAACTACTTGATATACAAAATGTCTATATTTGAATAATTAGTGTGAGTATATGCATCTCATTTTAACCTACAGTATATGCAACGTTCAAGAAAGATACGACACGAACAAGTCATTAAAATTTATTGTAGTTTCCTTAAAATGGCTAATCTTATATTGCTACAATAGCTTGCAATTAATACGCTATGGGACCAAACACCAAACCGATAACTTATGGACTTTAACTTTTATATTATTTGCAAATAAATAATCATAGAGATACCGATACGAGGCGCTTCAATGCATGACAGTAGAAGTCGAATTCGAACTAGATAAATATTAGCAACACACGTTATTGAAATTGTAGTAGGCCATCAAAGTTAGTAAATATTTACAATAAAATATGAGACTGTTTACAGTTCCTCAAATACAACATTATTCAAATACTAGGCGAGAAAAGTACTAACGACTAGACGAGTGAAAGTCGCGAGAAATCTCCGCACTGCGAGTACATACACGCTTCAATTTTATGAACATGCGTTCAACCCTTTTTTGTCCCACTGCTGGGCTTTATAAACATACTTTTAACTTTAAAACATTTTTTTAAATTCACTTGTCTATATTTATTGATACAAGACAGAGTGATACAACGGTAACTACGGTCGTTAACAACTTAATAAAATACATTATCTTTCATACAAATAGAATCTATTATTGCGTTTAAGTCGAACTCAAAACGCAAAAGAGAATTTATTTAAAATTGGAAATAATTATTAATCCAATTAGAGTTTTACACTGCGTAAAGCTATCGGTATCTACTCGCAATGGAGGTCCTGCGTTTCGTAAATGATCATTACCTACATAATGACACAGGCACACATAAATTTAGCAAATAAAATAGCTACAACAAAAAATATTCATTATTTACAACAATAACTATGCAACTAGGCAATACTCTGCGATTAATTTAAATGTCAAATATGAAGAAACAAATCGAGATTCAACATAGGTAAATTTTTCTAAAACAGTTTTAAACGATATTTTTATTATACATTAATTCTTTCAATATCTATTAACATTAGCTATAATTTATTAGATCTTTAAGTTTGTTATAGTCATCAATTAAATTTAACAAGATATTTTGTTACCTACCTATTTACTGTATGAGTTCGTATTATAGTAAGCCTGAACACGTACCTACTTACGACGAAAAGTAACTGTAGTGAATCGCAAATGCACTAATAAATGGTAGATAAAAAATCAACATATTATTATGGCTAATGCACTTATAAAATTTATTGGCTATTGGGTACTCTCAAAATCTATAAATAATAAGGTTCTTGTAATTACACTACAATTGCTTTTCGAAGTGCGGACGTGGGCATTCCATATGAAAAGTAATAACTTAACAGACAGGGAAAATATTTTATTTTATCCTAATTCAAATAGATAATCCTGTCTCGAAACAAGATCAAAAGTTCACTTGGTCGGACCAAAACTTCAGTCGATAAATAGATCAAAACTTTCATATCCTCCCGCGAAGGCGACTGCAGCGTCGGGGCGCGGCTTCATTCACGCACAGCACTCCACGAAACACGAACACGAAACATTTCGTAGTACCAATACACGAACACATTCGGACGCAGATCCGCGAAGTTTGTGGAGGTGGTGGTTGCGCGGAATAACGAGCCCGCGGGGGCTCTGAATCCATAGTGGTTCTGAGCCCCAGAAGTTTCCGAATCGTTAGAAGTTCCGAACACATGGAATTTTCGAATTTGTGTAGCCCTTGAAATCCTCGGAGTTTCCGAGTCCGTAGTGGTACGTTGCGAGTGGCGCGTGGCGTTCGGTGCGGGGTGTGGGCGAAGGGCGAGGGGTGGGGGTGAGGGTGTTAGCGCGCGAGTCACGTGGCGAGTGCGAGTGCGGCGCGAAGTCCGACGGCCGCTACGACGCCGAGAACAGCGTGCGTGCGAGACCCACTGTCGCACGATTCGATCTCGATTTCCTACAATTATAAAATATAAAATTGTAAAAATGTTAGGGCGCTTGGCCTGTAGAAGAGAGAAGATTTCAATGCAGGGTATGTCTGGCTACAGAAGTCCATGTAGTACCTCTGGGTGGTAGGAGACGCAGTGAGGCGGGCGGCGGCGGGCGGGCGGCGCGGCGCGGCGGCAGGCCTGGCGGGGCGGCGCCTCCCGCGCGCGCACGTCCAGCCGCTTGGCGCCGCAAGGGCACAGCGTGTCCACCACCAGCAGGATCAGGTTGCTGTGCCGGATCTTCTGCACGCTGAACGGCCTGACACACAAACACATAAGTATGGTTAAATACACCTCTATACCTTTGAAAATGAAGCCTATGATTTTTGAGTAAGCGAATGGCCTTCTGAATGTGATGCGCTTTTTGGTTTCCCTCAATCTGTATCATACTAAATTAGAATTAGAAATTTGCAAAGGTTTGGCATTTAGTGAGCTTGTTCTTGATTAGCCATGAGTCAAAAAAGCAAGAAAAATTTTAATTAAAAAGGTTTCGCAATTTGTATCTGCGACGGCTTTTATCTGAGCGCGGTCAGCTTTCACCTCAGGACTCTATAAAATGATTACGTACATATCGTGGTATTTAAAATGTGGATTACCGTTCGCATCCAGAGTTGTGGCAATTGGTTAGCTTCCCCTTGAGCGGCTGCGCGTCGGAGAGGCGGGCGAACTGCAGCGCGAAGAGCTCGGCGCTGGTGTCGCAGGGCCGCACGGCGGCGGAGCGCGCGGCCTCCCGCGGCGGCTCGCGCGGCGCGGCTCGCTCCGCCCCCGGCGCCGGCCGCTCCGCGCCGGGCCCCTCCAGGATGATCTCGTACGTGCCGTGATCACGGCCCGAATCTTCCTCGTGCTCCATGTCTTCGTGTTCGTAGTCCTCATAATCTGAATGGTAAGTTCAGTCATATTTATTACATTATATATATTGGCATTCTACACACATTACTCAGGGATAGGAAGGTACTTAACGTATTATTAGTGTTGTTGTATTGTAGGTGCTAGCAACGTGCCGTAATAATAAAAAAATATAGTTTAGACAACTAAAAAAATACAAGTTGTAAGTCAAGGGTACCTGTAGGTATCTATTTCTATTTAGGTCCTGAAAAAGTGTTTTAGGAAGAAAATTCATACCTACAATATTAAATAAAATTTTTTTTTCAAACTTACCCAATTCTTCCTCTGCATATGGATGTGATTTCGCTTTTGCTGTCTCCCATAACGGAAACCATACGGCTAGCAAATTCGTCAGGTACGTTCCTAACCATGACAGCGGTTTCAGCGGCTGAAAACGTAACAAAAAGATAGTAACTCTAACTATCTTTTTCATACTGTGACCATATTAGTTTCCGGATGTAGGTAGGTAAGTACATGCAATATTTTACTATCACTCTTATTTCAATGGTGTCGTATCGCAATGGTATCGCGATAAAATTGCGATCTGTATTATGATATTTTGCGATTTATGAAAAACTAAAATTATTCACCCAGATGTTTTGTTGGTTAACACTATTTGTATAGTTTATTAAGAACGATTTTGTCATTTATGTACAAGATTACCGAATTCTACCATCACGTCGTTAGAAACCATTGTCAACTTTAAATTAATAAATTATCAAACGTGTTAAAAATTCATCATGGTTTTCAAAACTGGCAATATTACCGATAACTTGTTTCCATCTCCGCTGAACGGATTCCTGGAGTCAGGACACCTCCCTTGATGATCGTGAACGGTGACTTTCTTGTAAATACGATCTTGAACCAGCGAGTCCATTATAGTTCCGTCCACTTGCCCGAAGAACCTCCCAGTCTGGGAGGCGTCTTCTGATAGAATAATGAAGCCGTTGTCGTCTAAAATGTAGCAGTCCAATTCGTCACCAGCACAAGTTTTTTTACAAACACTGCCACCGGTGCACTGGGGAGTAAAGATGAATGGTTTCCTTATTCTTGTGTGTGGGCTATTCTTGTGTGCAGATCTTTCTCCAGATCGACCTAAAGCCGATTGATTTACCTACCTACCTACTAGACTTTGATTCAAGTGTATGTAAACGTTACAAAAAAAAAACAATTTTATTTTCATTTTATACCTATACTATAAGTGTCTAAAAATACCAGTAGACAAAGAAGTGTAGCGAAAATTGCTACTTCAGAAATAATATAAACCTACCTACTCATATTTACATTTTACGTTCTTGTTTGTGTTTTAAACAACGGCTATTAGAACTCAATGAGTGTACTTGTATTTGGTGGTACTCACCGTCGAAGTAATATTCAAGAAATGTTTCGCAAGGGAGTCGAGCTGAAACTGCAAGCCCACGACGGCGACGGGGGCGCGGTGTCCGCGCGCCTCCACGAACAGCGCGTGCGTGGCGAGCACGAGCGGCGGCTTCCCGCCGAACTCGTCCGCCTCCGAGCCGTCGCGGAACGGCACCGAGTACACGAACCGCTCCGGCTCGATGGCGTGCTGCTCCACGGCGCGCCGGTACCACTCCGAGTCGTAAGCTCGGGCGAATTTCTCGCTGAAATGTCTGTAACCAATTGTTTTTATTTATTTACACTTTGAAGCGCGCACAGCCCCGCTGGTAGTGTGGATCGCAAGCGATCGCGGTCGGTACTCTGATGGGTCACCGCTACTGGTAAATTTCTTGCGCGCTTCCGTGCTTTGGAGGGCACGTTAAGACGTCGGGCCCGTTTGTTATCGATAGATAATAGACGCAAAATCATATTGCCTAGGGAACGAGGGGAGGGCTGCCCCTCCTGAATCTATCAAGTTCCTATAAATACCGTACGGGCCTATGCTAATAACATGTTCATTAGTTTTTGTGAAAAATACATACGGTTCAGCAGAATCTGTAGATCTAGAGCTGTTGATGCTCTCTGTCCACCGAAGGAGGCCGCTTCTCGTTGCGATGAACGACAATGTCACGACGAATTTGTGAAACCGTCCTTGCCTGTAAAAATTTAAACTATTGAAGATAAAGGGGTAGATACGTATTGGAAGTTCAATTAAAAGTTTATGGTTAAACAAAACATCCAACAATCAAAACCCAATATAAATACCTATCTACTTACGATGTTACAAAATTTAGTGGAATTAGCATTGAGCTTAACAATTCTATTTCTTTTGTTGTAGTTTCTACGAGTAGTAGGTACTTGATTCGTAATCATGGATAGGGACGTGGTGGTAAATATAGATTTTATACTTAGTAAAATAAAATTTGCGGGGATTATGTAAGTAAGTAGGAAACAAAAGACTATGTTTGTATGGAAAAATAACTAGTGCGTTTCCTCTTAACTTAGAAACTGTTATTGTTTTAGTTTAGACAGTTTAAGATGTGAGTTTGGTCGGCAGCTTGAAGGTTACCTTAGGTTTTATTTTAGGCCACCATTCTAAATCGTATACAATTGCTGCCGAGTTTTCTAATATTGTTTAAAATTATTTTAATAACTTTCTTATACAATAATATATTAAAACTTCATATATTTAGTACTCGTAGAGCTCTTATACCTCTAGCAACAACTATAAGTAGGAACTAAAAAAAATTTATAGATATTCACTAATCCTTAACCTAACTTTCATAGGGTTATAAGTTATACGGATCTATTATAAGTATAAATAGGCAGGATATATTATAAGTACGTATACCTCGGCAACTGTAAATGAAACACAGAAATTGTGCCGTTGACATTCAAATGCTTTACCTTCTTCCTTGAGGGCTAGGGACAGTTATTTTATGTCGAATATTGTAAAGATCTTATAACTATGCAAGTACGGATATTTAAAATAGTTAATAGTAATAATTATTACTGAATATAATTATATACGCATATAATTGTATACATATCAACACATTAATCTTGCAACATTTGAAATCTTTGCAATATCGGCAAATTAACATTACCTACAGAAAAATGTATCTACCTAACTGATCGATGACTACTGAATTAGCTGTATTTAAAATTTGTATAAACGTATTGGATTATAAACATAAAACTATATAATCTATGAACATTATATATAATTATTTTTTTCGTTAGTTTATACGTATAGCGACGGGCGTTTTTATTACATACCTACATACATAAGTATTCCGTCGCTTATAAAATATATGCTTAATCAATTAAAATGTCCAATTTACATTCAATTTTAAATCAGTTAGGTAAGTGTTAGTATGCGCGTATTGTGAAACTAAATACTTAATATGAGTACTTATAATATTACGGATTTTATTCATCTAGCTCTAGCGTTTACTAACTTGAACTATGAACAAATGAATGTATTTCAAAAAATCAATATGCTTGTTACTAGTTGGTTACTAGCCGTGTATCATATCGTGTATGCGTGTGTTTATTTGTTCGAATAAAATTATTAGGTAAACAACGAAAACATAGAAATTCGTTTAAACTGCAAGCCCTAAAATGAAGTTATGTATCATAAATTGGTGCTAGATTGAGCTATCTTAAACAAACTTTTACGATCACGATTTAATCATCTAATCTTTGCTAGCGAACCCAAAATGCCAATTTCTAGCTTATTCAACAATACGTCCCAGATATAAATAATGACTGACAGAAATGTAAAACATGAATAAAATGTAGTCTGTAGTACCAATATAAATACATAATTGGATCGAGTTTTATGACACTTATGCGTATTTATATTTGGGAGACAATACATAATTTAGATACTTTTATATAAATGTTAGATACCGATAGCTTTATTAACCCGTAAAACTTACAATTAACAGCTAACATGATTGTATCTACTGGAAACATTAGAATATTTCGTCTTACGTTACCTTGTTAGGAGTGCCATTAATGTTGCTATCGGGCTATTTGTGTGACAAACACATTAGAATTAGTGATTAACGTAAAACAAACAAAATATCGATAGTGTAATAGAAAACCTAGATTTTTGTGCTTTACTTTATCCATGCAATAGAGGCAAAATTAGGTATGCAACATAATAAATTCACTGCACTATTTTTTGTTTAAAAAAAATTATATATCTGGTTTGGCTTATTGATATAGGTACTAAAAAAACTTAAATTCACAGTTCCATATAAATCTTATTTTAAAAATTTATTTAATTTATTTATTTAATTACCACGTTACGGCACAGTAAAAAAATCAAAGATAACTTCCTAATTAATAACAGACAAAGTCGAATGTTAAAAACAAAATACGCACATTTTTAAGTGCATTTAATGAATAAAAGTTGTACATATGTAACGTTTTACACTCTTTAGTCATTTATACAATCCGCGTTATTAAAATGAGCTCAAAATGCACTCTTTTATCGAGGACGTTAGAACCGCTCACTGTGAATCTTGGTTTTTTTATGTACCAATGTTTCGACGTTGCATATTGAGTGCTCTTTATTATGCAAGTTTATATTTGCATTTGGACCAATAAATCATGCTTAGTTACAAAACAATACTTACTGTGAATGTTGACTCGCATGTCCTATGTGTGCATCTAACTCTTTAATTACCATTGCATCGCGGACTAGAGATTGAACTAAAGTTTTGTCGCCTGAAAATTGGAAAATCTTTTGTTACAATCTGTAAACGAAGGTAGGTAAAAACCAAGAAAAAAAAGTCCGTTTTATAAATGAATGGCGAGCACTGCGGTCTCATTACGTCTCTGCCTGCTTTCCTCGCCATTACCTTCGCAACTCGTCGATTGTGTGACCGGCGTATGGTGTGAGCGGTATGACGAGTAATATTACTCGTAGGCATAACCATAGGCAGGGACCATATGGTCATACTACATCCCTGCCCATACTCTTCGGTATTTCCCTCGTCACACGTGGATTGTGTGACCGCGGTCCATAAGCATGGGTGAACAGAACAAGGGGCATGACTGGCGTAGCCACACCACGCACCTGTGTGTGAGTGTTTGTGTGTGTGTGTACAAGTGAACAGTTAGAGTTAGAGTGTAGTGTAGACTCACAATAATAAGAGTCGCGGTCCTGCTTCTTGTGCGCGTTGTGCAGCGCGAGCGCGCGCGGGCGCAGCGACATCCACTTCCAGCCGGGGCGGCCCGCGCGCGACAGGAAGTGCACCAGCTGCTCCTCTGGCGACGTGAACGACTGCTCCGATGTGGACGCGTACTCGCAGTACACCCTGCAATATGCTGGGTTTTTAATCGACTGCATCAAGCACTGGATTGTTGTGTGGGATGCTTTTCGAGCGTATGTATCTTCTGTATATACTTGTACATATAAAGGGCAAACCTAACTTATTGATTATGTACCTACTAGATAACTAAGTTTAACAAAATCTTTGCTTACCAATCTGGATGCACTTTCCAGTTGTCGCCTTTAAAATATTCTGTGACTGCATGAAAATAAAAAATAGTTTTGTTGTTTAGAAATAATTATTTTACAAACATGAAAACTGATAAAGAGTCTTTTTCTGATAAAGATTTTTTTTCCATTTTTAATTTAAAAAATTTGATCGATAAGGGCGTGTAGGGACACGCCATAAATATTGGGTCTTCCATAAACTTATTGTCAGTAGTCTCTACGCTTCTAACTTCTACTAACATTCTTATTAACATTGTTTGAAACTGAGGAATAATGCTATGGGTAATGGTTCGAAACTGACCGTTCTTAGGGCTGTGCTTGATCTCCTGCTCGGCCTGCAGCTCGTACATGCCGTAGCCGTCGGGCAGCACGGCGGCCAGCGAGTAGGGCGTGCCCTCCACGGGGCTGTAGAAGTAGCGCTGACGCCGCGTGGCCACGCGCCGCATGCTGTCGTACTGCACCTTCACGCCGATCTCCGTCTCGCCCTCGCGCTGCTCTATCATGTCGTGCCGTAACTGCAACGCGAGAGTACACATCAATATGGAGTTCGGTAACCACAATAGGCGCGTGGCTTAGACCACACGACTAAATTAAAACTCTTATATATGTATACCATACACATTATACAGACAATGGGCCTGAAGGAAAAGAGAGAAAGAAAATGTGTGCTCGCACCTCTATCTCTTGCCCTCAGAGCAATATACGAAACGTAACTCTCTCTCTCTTTCTATCTTCACGTATATCTCCCGCTCAACTTCCGTTCACTTCGCTGGATCACAATTTTTGCGAGTATAACGTTATTGATACGCTTTTACCAGCTCACTCTTCAAGTCAAGCGCGCGTTAAGAAATTTTACTTCAAAAAAAAATCAATCCGTAACCGTAATCAAATCGTATATTTATTCCACATAATATCGTAACTTACATCAAGTAACAGCGAGGTGAGGTTAACCCGGGAGTTCTCATCGGAGTCCACAAGCAGTTCCACGTCCGTCAGGTCTACGCTCGAGTACAGCGGTCGGAGCGTTTCCGTGTACTGGAACGTATGAGTGTAATGTAGCATTTGGGTTTATATCCCTTAGATCGTAGAAATGATAGAATTGGAAAGAGGGGATATTCTATGGTTGATGGCAATACAAGTTCAAAAGATAAATCTCTCACTCCCGCCAACTTACCTCCTCGTTGGTGTGCTAAAACAAAAAGATCATAAAAATTAAATAAAAAAATAAAACAGAAATAATAAAAAAACATGGTTAAAATTTAAATCTGTTGGCAGTTTAGTGACTAATTAGTGTTGTTATACGTACCAAGGGTCTTAAATCTGGATGATATAAAACATGCCCGTTATTATCCACCATGAATGAGTATCCATTTACACCCAACTGAAAAAAATACATTAAATTAACAAAAGTCGAGTGCTTTTGAAAACGCATAAGGAAACTGGTAAGATCCCAGAATGGCTACAGAAGTTTAATTGCATTAATTTCACTGACCTTGTAAGGTGGCACGAGCTTCTTGATCTGATCGACAGGTACATCTGTTCCCACAACGCCGAGCAAATTGGCTTCTCTTTTCTGAAATTAAATCTTTTAATATAAGGAAAGATTTATTATGTACGAGTAGTATGTAGCCCCGCCGGTAGTGTGGATCGCATTGTTAAGCAACGCCGGGAGCGGCAGGTACTCGGATGGGTGACTGCTAGTGGCAAATTTCATGCGCGCTTCCGTGCTTCCGAGAGCACGTGAAGCGGCCCCGGTTGTTATCGATAGATAACAGTCGTTAAACCTGGTCGGAGGCCCTTTGGGCGGTTTGACAACGTCCGAC
>DWAV01000964.1:0-15407 GCA_018231305.1 Noctuana lactifera
AAAAATTCTTTTTGTGTATGATACGAGTAACTACATTCATGAGGAAGGTTATAGGCTTTCAAGCATTACGGTTAATATTCATAACGCGGGTGAAACCGCGTGGCACAGCTAGTATAAATATAAATGTTTAAATATTTTTCTATATAAATAAAATAGGTACATAATAATATGTTTATAACTTTATAGGTAATTTAAAAATAAAATATATATTTTTAAAATTACAAACCCGAAGATATATTCTACGCCTACGGCTAAACTAAACAAAGTAAAGTGATACAAGAAGGTCAAATTGAGGGACGCGGTGGCAAAAAGCTCTCTCGTGTCCGTGATGTTCAGATAACCTTAAACTGAGCATTTGTTATCCTTATCTCATGTTTGAGCGTGGCTAATGTGGCTGGAGGCAGATACTCGATCGATTTATGTCGCCTGCCTGGCACCCACGACAAATTGATAATTAATTTTCGACGGACGCCTTTGATCACACCGAGGCATTTGCGGGAATGCGCTGTGCTGAATTCGACTACCGTTAAGGGTTTAGCGGGAAAATTTTTGCATGTTTGTCTTGTTCACCAATTAACGCGAAGTTCTCATTAGGAATTATACTTTTATTTTTGTTTGAATACCTACAATCTAACGGTTAACTTTTTAAAATAAAATTATATGCCTATACTAATAGGTAGGATCTTGAATTAATGCTTTTTATGACGACTAAAAACAGTTTTTCCAAAGGTATACTCGAATAGCAGGAAAACTTTATCAATTACTTAATTATTTACGTATGTAACGATAGGTTTCTCTAACGCATAAAATGTAAATGTCCACTTTAAGATAATTGAATTCTATTTTATTTCTCGAGAAGAGACAGGCGCGATATTGTACTCGTAATGATATAGTGATGAGTGTACTATTACATTTAAGCATACTACATTGTAACAATATTATTTATGACTACACAATTAGTAAGTGCGGGTTGAATACATCTCCCAACATTTTATTTTCAATAATAATTTTAATTAAGTACGTAACGATTTCGTTATGACTGTGCTAAACCTATTTAAAGGATCGAGAATATTCTTGAACAAAATGTTATAATCGTAAATTTAAAGACATACTACTTACGTACACTATAAGTCTATAATATAGTATAGTCAAATAAGCCCCTCGGTTCTTCTTCTAGTCATAGTTTAAAGAACAACAAGGTGTATTCTTGTCTAACCTTGAGTATACGGTTCAGTCATTGACTAGAACGATACATAAAGATTTGTTTATAAAATGACAATGATTTATTATTTAATAACTAAATATATGGAAAATGTCAGGAACGTCTAATTTAGTTTCCCAGATTTGACAAAAAGTAACATAGGTAGGTACCTACCTACATTTAATGCAGCTTGTAAAATGTTGTTTTACTTGACATAATTCGTAATAAATCCTCCTTGTTCTCTATTTAGCCTTATTATAGTCTTAAAATGCAGTTGGTGATTGATACCGCAAAATTCCGTAAAAGTAGTCACGTGGAAACAACCACAATATTATTATTAGAAGTTCCATGTCACTTTGTCTCTTTAATACATCATTAATCTGTTCGCGGCGCGTTACTACGTGTAAGCTAATATTTTAAAGGACCTTGTTAGACCTTTTTGCTTTCAAAATTTATTATTTGGTTTTGTTACTTGTTACTATGATGGTTTAAAATAGCTTGTTTTTTCAACGATACCGTTGGCAGCATTTCAACTGCCTGTATAAAAAACGAACCATTCCCCATCGGGAATTTTCTTAAAGTTACTGGAGATATCTGTTTTTGAGTACCGAAAACAATTTAAGGCCTTTTGTGTAATATGATAGCCAGCGTTGACGCGAGACTGACGGGGCGTATAGATCGAATTGTTCTAATGAAATTAAAAGATTCTGTCATTTGACAATTGTGACATTGCGTTCTCTTGCGGAACTTGTTTATTATGAAAAACTTCTAAACCTATTATATTATGTATATCTGGAAGGTTAAATTAAAAATATATTTAAAGTCTAAATTTCCTACAGCTTTTGTTATTTATATTATTGATTTCAATATTAAGTTGTGATCTAACTGAAAGTAAGACTACAGTATAGATCCATATAAACTGTTACAAAAATGTGTAAAAAAACAAATGCATCTTATCAAATACTTAAGCCTCAGTAGTCGTTTCACACTGGCTTTATTCAAAAACAAAGGTGTGTGATGGGTGTGTGTCATAAAAATATGTGTCGAGCGACACGTCGCCCCTCAAGTCCTCAACGCATCTCGTAAGCGCCGCTTTAATCCTTTAAAACAATGCTAATGGATCTACGTTAAAGTCGGCCGCTTTAAGTCCTGTCAGCGTATTATAAATTCGGCCGATCGTCTTAACGCTTCGCTCACCACCAATAAAGTTGACACTAAATTGAACTCTTTTATTTGTCATCTACCCAAAATCACAAAATTGTAAATAAATATTTTATTATACGCGTTCACTGGACGCATTTTAGTGTGAGCGATGAACACGGGTTCACGTCAAAACATCTTTATCGGGTTATTTGTCTTATAAAATATTATCGAGAGGCACTTCGGGACCGTCAGCAAAAGAGGACGTATAGTGTGATCCGTGTGCGATTGTTGACTTTACGCCCACGATGATGTGGTCACTTCTCTTTGAGGCGAGGGATAAACAATAAAAGCGGCGATTACAAGTCAGTGTTGTAACCAATACAGTTTATTATTTTTAGAAGGAAAAGATTTAACATAAGAGGCGCCCAGCGTTCTTTAAAACCGAAGTATAGCGGCAGACCGTACTAGCAGCGGAGATTAGTGCGCAAGTCGCGCAACAGCCCGTACCAAACGCGACGCGACAACTGGAATTATGAAGCCCTGATACGCTGATAAATCAATAACTCATTTTATACAATAGTAGTTAAGAGGTACACTTCGATGATCTTTATTTTACTTTTCTTTATTGTTAGATAATGAACTACCACGAAGGACAATAGAGTTTTGATTCCTTGTAAGAACACCACTCAAGTTTCTTATGTAGTTAAAACACGGCAGATAAAGTAAAAGCTTGCAACCGGTTGCGTCGGAAAAGGCGGCGTCGTCGCCTCCCGCAATCACGTACTTGTCGCGTTTTCATCACCTGCTTCGCTAAAAGTGACGTAATTACGGATGCAAATCGATCAACAGCAGTTATCGGCTCGACGAGGGTTGACGCAGTAAATTAGCACGATACGCCAGTTAATGTTTATAGCCTTCCGCACGTGATTTAGCGGAGAGGATAATTATGAGCGGCGGTTGGAACTTACCTTATATTTAAAAATAATAATTACAGTGCTTCATAAGTGCCCCGTGGTTAACAAGGAAAGCGTTGAATTTCATTCGCTTTCGAATTGTCCGAAGAGCGGTCCTGTTAACTAAAAAATAAATGATAGGAATAGATCCATGTCGGAAACTTGGATTCCATCGCTCATACGCATGACTTGCAAGTTGCAACTAGTGGGCATGCTCTCATTGACTCCGCCATTGACCCCCGCGTTAGCGATCACGATAATATAAATAATACATTCTCGTGATTCCCGTGGGTATTGACAATGGAAAACATTCAGTATCACAATGAAAAACATTACCTTAACAGATCGGCCCCGAAGGAGCGGCTAACAGTAGGTACGTAAGCAATATTTCAATGACATAATTCAAAAAGATTTCAAGCCTTTTCGAACCGGTAGTGCAAAAACTTTTATTTACAATAGCAGCTTATCAAATTTAGACACATTTGAATAAATTAACAATAAACCTAATCTTGTGGCATGTTCTTGCGTGTCGGTTGGGGAGGGTGGACCGTGGATGCCAAGTTTTACCTCGTGTTGGATGGGGTCCGGGTTCAATCTGAGAACGCATCTTTTACCAACTTATTTAAAGATAAATGTTATTTAAAGATAAATTAAAAATCATGATTAAAAATGAATCTGCACTACAAACTTAAGAGTTATCTTTAACGTTATCGACGGCTAAATGAAATCTAACCAACACGTGACCAGTAGGTATGCTGATCATTCATATTGAAGGCCACAATCCACCAAAATCAGTGTGGTGGAATTATAATTTTATACAAAGCTTAATTTTTTTTATATTAAATCCATATCAGGTGAGCCAAACTAGACCTTTCTCAAGCTCAGGTATAAACTAATTACAGTGACAGTTTTGGTGAATGAAGTGTAACTTTTTATTAACAAATGCCCATAACTTCGGTAAACAACGTAGTGGTGTCTTATTTCAAGAGCTTTTTTTACCAAGTGAAAGGCGCCCGAGTCTCCTTAAAAGCCTTGTAGACTATTTTCGTTAGCATATCATATGTGTGTTGTACGAGTAGCTGGATGAGAAAGATAAACTGTGAAAATTGCAATTTGTAAATGGTTGTTAACTTTGTAACAACAAGAATGTTGGTTTCCTGTAAAGTCAAAAAACAATTATTACTTGTCATCAACGCACTAAGAATGAGTCTACCTACTCTTATACCTACTGGTCATTTCAAGCTGCTTCAATTTTATAAAAACTTTACGAGCAGAGAAAGAAATAAAGACTCAAGAAAGTCTGGACTAAGAAGTCCAGAGTTTATTACAAGTCTTGTAATTTTCCGTCTACATGTTCAGTGCTTGAAGCTCCGTTTAGTCCACCTTTCTTTGCATATTTATGATATTTTTGAAGGTTAATGATTCTAGCAGTATCTACTGTATGCAGCATGCAGCTAATATTTGTTCTCAGATGTAAAACGAAAGATTAACATCGAATAGTCAACATGTTATTCAGCTTGTATGATGTGCTGTTATGAATATTTACCTCTGGTTGTTTATTTTGACTCTTAAGAGACATATCCAAAATATAATTTAAGCTACGAGATAATAGTCAGTCGCTATAGTTCTAAATTTTTTTAGCTATGAAAAATAAATATATAAATCAATACTACAGTAAATATATAAAATAAATCAATCGTATTTTGTATACTTATGTAGGTACCTAATGTAACTCAAAGATGACTTCGTTTGAATTTAAAAATTTAAACAGGCGGCAATATAAAAACTGCCCTTATACTATTTGTTGTGGTTTCGACAAAAACAAAAAAAATGGAACATCAAAAACCAGTCAGCATTGGTCGGTGCTTTTCGACTAGTGGCATTATACAAAAAACGATGTGTTAAGGAATGTAAAGAGCCATTTAATTATCCTAATATATTGTTATGGTCTCAGAGGGAGGTGGTTATAAATTAGCGGTAAAGCTCTGCTGAGTTTACGTGGCGAATGATGTAATACATTACTAGTAATGTATAGTGCTGTATCAGGTACCTAGTTTTGATTTTCTGTTCTTTACTGTTTATGTAGCTTTGACGTAGTCAACAAGACGTTTAAAGTTTTTCTATGGTTGTAATTCATGATGTATCGTAGATATTAATACTTGTATGCCTCTATTATCTGAATTTTTTGTTTTGTAAAATAAACTTAGTTAAATTATTTAGTATGTTATGCAAGAGGCAAGAGAAGATATTGCGTCGTATTTGAGACCGCTGCATTAGACTGCAGCGCAGCGCTCATGCGTTCTCACGTTACTGCACCCGCTGCTTCAGTGCGATGATCCTCCGAGTTTTTATTCCATTTTTGCCTCAATTCCTTCGGGCGGCCTTCATTATGCGTCCGCAACTGCCTCAGTCGCCACCGGTTCAGGTAGCTTCGTATTTTACTTCCAATCTTGACCTTAGGTATTTGATGCTTATGTTTTTAAATTGATATCTTTGGTTAGGTATAAGGTTTTGATCCGTGTAATATGATAATAATAATTTGCAAGTATATACCTACCTGGTTTGTAGATACTTCTATAAAAACAAGTTTGATACCTACTCGAAGATGTAGATGTAGGTGCATAGGCATACCGCTTCAATGATAATCGTGGCATTAGGACGTGTAGGTACATGATGGCGGGACAGGCCGAGGTGTCAGAGGGAGGCGTCCCGTTGCGCTAGCGCATTGTGATCGACAGCTTGTTTACTAAAAATATGCATAATGAATGTATAATGGCCCGCCCGGTTGTCGCGTCCCTCTTCTTGCTAGCTCAAGCTTCTCTTGCGTATATTATATTCACTCGCTACCTCAATAGTTATCAAAGAACTATGCTCTACAATCAATACCATGATTGTACGAGTATATGCAAATTATATTGAATCAACATTTCTACCTTCGTCAAAGATACATATTGTTCGTGTTATGTTGGTTTTTCGGTTCGATGATTCATATATTTAAAATACGAAGAAGATAGGTAATTTGAACAAATAACTAAAAGGGCTTGTGACTATATTAAAAAATTAAAAGCTAAATTTATGGACAGTATGAGTGTGAGAGTCTAATTGCGCCACCGCCGTGTTCCCACGTTAAAGTGCACGTCGTGTTTGAGTATACGTTTAGCATTCGATTGTTTTAGTGCGCGCTGAGACGTCTGCAAGCAAGGAGCAAACATTGAACATCCCGCTGCCTTCACTCACTGTCTGTTTCATTCTTCAATCATCGCTGCCTTCTTCGCCTTTTTATTTGGTGTAGTTTGATTTCTATTTTGATTGTACAATTAAAATATGAATCCATGTATAATACTATTTAGTAAGATAAATGACAGTATATTAATATCTGTGCAGTTAAAGTTCTTTATAGAAGAAGTTTTGTTATTTATTACAAAGGTTATTTATTTGTTAAATTATATAATAGTATGAAACCACTTGTATCTGGCATTTCAGATCTGCTGGAATGAACCATTGCAGATTAGTAATAAAATTGTTTTGCGAAGTAAAGAATGTTTAAATCGTCGTAACTCTTTATTAAGTGGTCGAAAATTCATAGAAATGATTATGTACGGTCTTTCAAATAAAATCTCTTACATGAATACAAACAACCTCGTCTTCCAAGCGGGGCGCCCAGCCGTCCAGGCCCGCGATTCGTTACGTCAATCTCTAATTTTTTCACTATAAAATCTGCATAGAGTGAGTTGACATTGTGGCACAAAGAGTCATGCGGAGCGTGCAGTATTGTTCGTTTTCTTTATAAATATTTTGACATTTCCTTTATTTGCCCCACAAGCTATTTTACAAGTAGAATCGTGTCCAGTCCTTTGTGCGGCGTGTTTTAATTTGATTTATTCTTTCACGGCAAAATGTCCGACATCCTGCGCCGCTGTGCCGTAAGGCGGCGGCGTTTGTCAATTTGTTAGCACATCTATGGGTATTTTCCTGAGCAGGCGCAAACAAAAACTTACACTACATGTCTTTAGACAAGATACATTGTGATGAAAATTTAGGTCAATTCTTGATTCCTTTTCATTGTTCTCTGTTAAGTAGTCGTAATATACACATAAGTATTTGGTACCCGTATATATATAAGAAATAAGCTTTGCACTATAAAGCTATAATTTCCATTAAGTTGTCAAATAGACTTTCATATATAAATAATAAATAATTAGCTTCATATGTGATATCTTCAACAGCATCTTTATCTTAACCGTTGGAATATGAAGAGTCGATGTCCTTTATAAATTATTCATATAAACGAAATTGAGAATGATTTGGTCGTTGCAAATATGTAAATTATAAAAAATCAAAAGTTATAATAAAAACACAAAAAACACTATACAACTTATGATAATACGATTAACAAAGATAAGTAGTATCACTATAATGCGCCGTAACCTTCTTTTTACCTATTCGCTGTCACAAATAATAGCAAAATCATAATTTGAAATAATCAATAGCTTAACCAATAAGTTTAGGAATTCTCCTTATACGCTAGTAACTAGTTAATTTATTCAATTTCAGCGATGTAAAGAGAAGTTAAACACTCTGGCGATCAGCGTGATGAATCAGTGGCCCGGAGTGCGGCTGCGAGTGATTGAGGGTTGGGACGAAGATAACTCGCATCCGGACAAGGTGCTGCACTACGAAGGTCGGGCTGTAGACCTGACAACCAGCGACAGGGACCGCAGCAAGTACGGCATGCTAGCGCGCCTTGCTGTCGAAGCGGGCTTCGATTGGGTGTTCTACGAGAGCCGTAACCACATACACTGCTCCGTAAAAACAGGTGTGTTTTTGTTTTTACTTTCTTTTGAGTTGCTTTATTCATGTTTTTATTACTTTGGTATCATTTGTCAAATAGGTTATAGGTAACATAATTAAATATACCAGAAATTTGTTAAGTACTTATGTGACAGAAAGTCGTTAAGAATACAGAAGTACCTAAACGTGCCAACATTGTTTTGTGATTAGCCAAAGTCGTCACAGTATGTTTGAGTTTTGACAGATCCCATCCCATCCCCTCTAAATACCTATCACACGTGGCTATAAAATTATTGATGATAATCATTACGTCATAATTCCGTATGATACATTAAAAAAAGTGGAACACAGAAATTTATAGTAGTAAAAAGCGATGTTCATAAACTCTTATGATGGGTATATAACTGTTCAAAGTGGCCTACGGAACGGCCAAATATATAGTTGAGCTTCACAAGAAGAATGCACCTCAGACAGCTTCCCGCGCCCGCTCTCCGGCGGTGTCGATCAAACGGACGAACAAGCCTCTTGTTAACTTATCTCCCTTTTCCACTTGGGGTGTAAACAGCGTATATCTCTTTTCCACTCAGGCGCATCGCAGCCAATCCCCCACTTCTATAATTACGCCGGTGATTCAATGGCTACTTATAGCTATATGTGTACATGCAACATAACGATGAGAGAAACGAGTATTTATATGAATGTACATATATTAGACGTTACGATGGTAGTCGGGCGCGTACGCCCTCTGTACACAATTAATTTAGCATATTATTATGCTCTCTGAAAACCCATGGGAAACACAGATAGCGTAACTGAAGTGGAAATCCCAAAAACAGGAAAAAACGGTAATTGCTTCAAATACATTATCTAAAGTTGTTAAGTAGACGGTCAAACCTTTTGTGTTATTTTTTCGTATAAGTAAACTAGTGTGACTTACTGCTTTTAAACGACATGGTAAACAAATATATCACTGAGTTCCGCATACGTCAATATATTCAGTAGGCTACGTGCCAGACTGCAGTTTCAAATTTAATTAGTATCAATATTTTAATACAAATATACTCGTAGGTAGATAAAAAAGATAATTTTGAAATAATATTCTAGTGAGAAATAGCATAAAGACGAAGAGCTATTTTACCACCACTGCGCACTGGTAGGTATATTGTACGAGTAGGGGTAACTTGTAATACTACCTACCCAATAAGAAGAACGCTGATACATTGTTTTAAAAGCTCAGTCAGTGATAGCTGGGGGAGTTGGATCAGTCGGAGCCAATTTGTTTCAATGTTTATTCATTTATTCCGGCGGTTTGTTCGATCGGGGACTTTTTAGTATTAATTTGGAGTTTATAAATAATTAATGTGCTTTGTGTAAGTATGTTTGTTGCGGTCGTGGCTCTCAGTAGTCGGGGTCAAGGCCAGAGCGTGCACGAGTTTTCTTCGTTCATTGTGCACTTACCAATCTTTCGAAACAATTTTTGCAATTATATACTTACATTGTATTACCTTGAGGTGCCCGACGCTGCTTTCATAAGTTTATTTAATACTCGTACATTGTACTCACAGTAATCATTTTACAATTAAAAACCAGACACAACGTTTTCAGTAAGAGATAATAAAAAGTATGTATTGAGGTCAAATGAAATACAATTAAAAATGTAGCCGTTATTATCAATCCAATCAACTATCGAGAGCTTTAAGAGTAAATGTCATAGATGCTCGTTAAAATGTAGCGCCCTCTCATATGTACTTTTATCGCTTATTAAATGACTCAGAAGCATAATAAGATCTATAAACCAGTCGTGAGTGTTACGCGATCTCTTTAATTAAAGTATCGCACTGGTTCATCGTGGAACCAATAAAATAGCTGGCAATTTTTTACTGAATCCAATTAGTTGATAGCTATTGGTCACCGTTGACTGTTTCTTTTGTATTAGGTTTTATACTTTCCGTATTATAATGGTTCAGCTGTTCGAACGAAATAAACTAGGTATTTAATAAAAACTATATATAATATAATAATATAATTTTCTTTTGAATTTTATAATGCTAATAATATTAAATTATAATAAACTGACTGAACGAATTATTTACTTTAAGCTTAAGCACTTGTCATGGGATGCGCGGTGCATTTCGTAGTTCCTTAAAAAGACATCAACGCGCGTATGACCTTTTACGTAGCGCTGCATGCAATGCAACAAGAAGTGAATTAATACCTACATAGTTATCAGATATAAATCAACTTAATATGTTTTTTTACATTTGGTAATTATTTATTTTAAAGTTGATTTTATTTTGAAGTTTGATTTTTTTAATATAATTGTTTTATTGTTAGTAAAATTGTAGAGTTATTATAAGTTTTATTCACTTTTTAATACTGAGCTTCAAAATTGGATTTCTAACGATACGTAACATTTAAAGTAGTTAATTCGAAATGTAATGGGATGTAACTACAAAGCGGTATACAAAAGTCCTGCCGGCAGAAGACCACAGATCTATTAAATAAAACGCGAACATCTTTTTCAAAATTGCCAATTTAATTTAGCAATAACTTTATAATTAGCTTTATCTCTGTTATTATTTATATGATGTGAATTTTTAATACAGCTATTTAGTTGGCATCCACTCCTTTCACAGCATCCGCTTGTTCTAGGCAGAATACACGTTATTGACTAGGTGATTATTAGGTAACTGGAACTTTAAAAAAATAGCGCTATGAACGAAAAAAAAAAACTTTACACTTTTAGATTAAACAGAGAGAAGCTTATTCGATTGGAATGATATAAAATAAATTGCCATGGAATAATTGTTGATGTCGATAGGTGGCGGGTCATCGTTCGGTTACAAGGATGCTGGTTTTTATAAATCCAAATTAGTGGAGGATAGAAGCGCGAGTGAGCGATGTGGTTCGGTCGGGCGAGCGCGGGGCATGCGTGCGAATGGCCGACACCCGACACGCCACATCCCGGAAAGCTGCGGCCGGACCCGCGCTCGTTCCCACACCCTAACCAACACGCGTTTTAGTAGGATTGCTACAACAATAAAGGTTAACAATCATTAATTAAAGTTCATCTACTTTGCAATATCTCATCAAAGGTGGTTAAAAGAAATTGTGAAAATTGCTACTGATCTTCCCAGCGGGTATATCTTTGGCAAATAGGTATATGCATTTTTAGTTTTTCTAATATCGTTAACTCCGGTACCTGTATTGTTTCTACAACTTACAGTGACACACAGATACTTACTCATAAATGTAGATACCATTATCAAAAAAATTTAATATTTAATAATCGAAAATAATCGAATATTTAATATTTCCATTACAATTATAATAATAGATTTCAATTGGGTTCTGCTAGCGCAGATATATAGCCTAATACATATATTATTCAGCACCATTACTCATAAACGGCAGTAAACTAGAAATTATAATATTCTGACATACCCACCTATAAACAAATAGGTACCTATGCCGTGAAAACCTACTTTGTCTCTTGTTACGCATAAAAGTATTTTCATTACTTCCGTTTAGATTTGATAGACTTGAAACTCTAGTTGGTACAGAATAAACTTTAGGTACCTATATGTTTTCTTTCCTGTTATAAATAATATCATCATCATCATCATCAACGACCTATTTTATTCCTACTGCTGGGCACGGGTTTCCTCTCAAATATGAGTTGTTAGCCACGTGCGGGTTGGTGAACTTCACATGCCATTTGAAAACTGTTATGGAGAACAGGCATGCGGGTTTTGTCACGATGTTTTCCTTCACCGTTTCAGCTAATAACATTTAATTGCTTAAAAAACAAGTTGAAAAAATTTAATAAATTGGTAGGTATATGACTACAGGACTTTATGTTATGGGTTATGTCCTTGCAATATAATCTGTATAAATATTGCGAGCATCAACCGCATGATTCATAGCCGATGTGGTTTGGCATTCACATGGCCACGGCCTGTCGGTTTACTGCTCCCATACAGCATAAATCAGATATTTTCAATGATGCAAGATCAACGATTAACGTATGACCATTGTCATTAGCATACCTATGCTAAATAAGCTGCCGATTTATGGAACAAGTATCTTAAATTTATATATGAGCTATGGAAATTTAAATAAAATCTTTTAAGATAATAATCAAAGTAGATCACACATCAAAGGAATGAAGTGGCATTTTAGTGACTAAAAGGCAGAAAAATGTCGTAAATTACGATAAGGCAAATAATAAATATACCTAAATGTGGTGATCACGGCATACCTTTTAAGTGGATGTGTAAAATAAAGCTCAAACATACCTAAGCTTTTTATTACCAACCTTTTAGCAATATAGTTTACGTAGGTATAACTAGGTATATACACTAGAGGTTTCTCGTAGGAAGATTATAGTTTATAGCCAATAGTGTGTCTATAATTGGCGGAATCAACGGCTACGTAGGGGAGACTTGTGTTTCAGCAGATCTCGAAGAATGAAACATGAATGAATGTTGAAGAATAAAAATTGATCTGATGGAAACATGAATGAAATGATGATGGATGGCATATCTATTATAGTGTAGGTAGGCATACATCCAAAGTATCTATTAAATGCGCTTACATAGGAGAAAGCTCATAGCCAATGATTAGAGGATGCGTTTCCATCATAAGCATTTCAGTCCCAACCTGTGCGCTTGCACATGCGCGTTCAAGATCCAGCAATTTGGAAACTTTGGAAGTTGCAGATTGACGGATCGCACTCGTGAATTTCGCGAAGTTGAAGTACCTACTGGTATGATC
This sequence comes from Noctuana lactifera, assembly GCA_018231305.1. NCBI lineage: Eukaryota > Metazoa > Arthropoda > Insecta > Lepidoptera > Hesperiidae > Noctuana > Noctuana lactifera. Next base: position 12,865 of record DWAV01000964.1, read on the forward strand.
CATTGAGGAGATTAAATGAATAGTGTCACGTGCGTGTGTTTATCTGGCTGGCAGTGGCAGTATGGTCCGTATGGTCAGGCGCCGCCTAGCTCTCCCGGTGGTCCGGGCGGGGCGGGGTCAGCGCGGCCACTCGGAGCGCGCGCGCCTGCCGCCCCCGCCCCGCCGTCTTGCTCCCGCACCCGCGCCGCTTATCGCCGCATCTTCAGCCTAACTTTACGTCACGCCACTGTGAAATCGTACTTTGACTGGCTTTAGGACAACGAATTAGTTTATGGCGAGCATTAGGACTAAGTTAGCATGCCGATAATATTTGGGTTGAAAGGCCTTGACTGCGAAAGCGTCAGTAACTAAATCGTGTACAACATGATGTGAATAAATGTTTATGTAGGTACTTATCGTCGTATTGTTTAGTAATGCAAAGTAATGTGATAAACAGTTAGATAGGTACTAAACTTATCTATATAATATTAATGCTAGAAAAATAGTAATTGATCTAAAATGTTAATAATTGTTAAGACTATTATAAATATGAAGATAGATTTTAAAAGATAGAGATCTGCCTAACATATTTTACAGACCATCACTGTTAGGGTGTAAGTAGGTTCTGTTCTTAGTAAGTATTATTTTTGAAGCTCTGTAAAGCTTTCTTCAGTGACTCTTTATATCAGCTTATTTAAATAACCAGAGAGTTGGGTACGTATAGTCTTATAAACGAATGAAATATTAAGTTCTAAAGCAACAGTTATTTTTATTTCAATTGATAAAATCTTACCTATTTTGAAAGTTGTTATTACATGACGAATAAATTAAGTATATTTTTGAAAACATATTCACAAAAAAATAAAAATGAGAGTGTATGTGAACTACTCACAATTAACACAAGTTTGTTACAAAGAGCAAAGGTGCCGCCATGAAAACAACATGAAATATCCACTCAACAACAAACATATGGACAATAAGAGATTAACTTTGAACGAAATCTAATTTGTGTGGTTATTGTGTAATGCGATCCATCGAGGGTCCTTTCCGTCGCTTTGTGTTTGGATCGGTGGAATTTATCGCTCGGTTACACAACAAATCAAATTTTAACGAGCTCGCGCAAAGCTTGATGGCATCCTTGCAATAATCTACCGCCACTGTGATCGTATAGGCGTGTAATTGCACCACTCTTTGCAATTGTGAGAGAAGTAACTTTTCGGCGGCAACCCACAGTGTGAATCGTTTCCAAACCAATACTTACACATCCCAGTTTTTAATAACATCCCAACCGTTTCGACTTATATCCTTCATGCCATTTAGGTGCACGCAAATAGACACTTTTTGTAAAGCGAAGATTATGCACAGGTACAGTTTAAGCTGGATCCGGATTTAAATAAATACTATTAGATAATAAACAAATAGAGTTTAGCGAGTTAGACTCACCTCGATCTTTCCTATAGATTTTTTACAAACAATGGCTTAAAAGATTTAGTAAAAGGGATTGAATTTTTTTCGTTTAAAAATTTGTTTGGTTAAACTATTAAAATTTTCTGAGAATTTCGTGCTAGTGAATAAGTGTAGGTACCTACCTATACGAGTATGTCGCTAACGTGGGATTCTGTTAGTGACGTACAAAAATACCTGTACAAAACAAAGAGCGGTAGGCGCAGGCGCACCGATAACCCCCAGGACTGGCAACAAGAAAGCGTCTGCGATTCTCTTTTGTTTCGTATCTTATCGGATTTTAATTACGAGCGTAGAGAAATCTCGTTATTCCTTAAAGGGATATATGACTGCAGGGAGCTAATTTACTATCGGTCCTTGCACGATTTTATGCTCAATTCTTTATTTTATTACCGTTACACTTACTTACCTTGTAATGTCTATGACAATTTTGAATATTTATTTATTTCCACACACACCAACAGCAGTAGGTACACACTAATCATACAAGGAGTGGATATATAAAATAGCTTAACATTGCTACAAAAATATCAAGTTAAATCAAAATATTTACAAATAAATTTAAATCTACTTCAAACTCAAAATAAATATAAACGTAGTTATTATATTTTTGTACAAAAGTAATTAATACGGACTTCAAGAACGTTTTCCTCGCTCCCGCGTACCAATTACCTATGCAGTAGCAATGAGAATATCCCTAACTAAGGTGTTATTAAAAAAACTAATAGAAATGTATTATAAATTTCAGAGTCATCCGTGGGTACAGGAGCTGGATGTTTCCCATCAGGTGCCAAGGTGTACACGGAGGAAGGTGCTCGTGACATCGCCACTATCAAGATCGGCGATCGAGTGCTGGCTGCGGACGATACTGGGAAAATGGTTTACTCGGAGGTCAGTTTCAAGGAACAGAGCAAGAGGAAATCATTCTATACTCTTTTAGTACGGGAACAAGTGTTTCAACTACACATATTATATGAGTGGTTGAAAGGAAACATTATATATTATGACATTTAGCATTAATTACTTAGCATTTAGCATCGTTTTGTTATGTCATATGTAGGTAGGTACATGGCAAATCGCTGTAATGCACTTCCCTACTT
>DWAV01000965.1:0-15405 GCA_018231305.1 Noctuana lactifera
AAGCAGCGTGGTCGGGCTTAATTCAAAGGGGGATACATGCAGTGCAGCTTTACATCAAGACATCCATCGAACCTTGAAGCTAATAAGTTAACACAACATTTACTGGTTCTTAAGCGGTACGAAGTTCGCCGTGTCAACTAGTTATATAATATTTTCGTTTCGCGAGTTATTTTTATTCTGTGATATCTTCATCTATAGTATTAAAGTTAGCTTTAATCATTTACCTATCATAAATTAGTGAGTAAAATTTTTAATTTCCCAATTTCTATGCTACAGTAATTTTTTTGGCATATTATTAAGTCTGTAACAAATTGTTTGTTACACCTTCTTTTTGGTCCCGCTACTCCAGTACTCATAATCAGGTTCTAAAATGGCCAGTAGTGCAATGGTTCTGCAAAGAAACAACTAAACTACTTAATAGAAAATATAGACATATTATAATTTAGATATATAATTTTTTTATAGTTAGTTTTTTATTGTGATATAGTAGACTAATGCATAAAACATTATATAATATTATTACTTATATTACTAGCCACGCCATGACCCATAGTAGTAAGGTTTAATATGTGAGTTGTGATTTATTATAATCTACGCAAGAGGTAAACCATCAACGCCATAAGTAATCTGTGCTGTGTGTCAAAAGAATCGATAACTTTTTGCGCCAGGCTAGGGCTGGGCTGTCATTTTTGTTCTTGTCAAATAGATCATATAACATAACTTTACTTCTGTCAGTCAGTCGGGTCAAGTCGGGTGGGTGTGTGCCGAAATAGAAAACAAAAAATTTAAAATTGTTTTTTTTATCATTCACAAACTGGTTAAAAATCCAAAAATGAAAGCGTTTAAGCTTTTTCGATTTTCTTTTATCACTTTATTAATTTTGAGTTGTATTTATGTGATATTCTCTTGGAACTACGAAGGCTTAAGGTAAGATGAAAAGATCACTAATAGTCTAATAAAATATGTGCGCCGTATTTCGACGCAACGTATTTTTTTTATTTTAAACTCAATTTTTGAACTGTACAATATTAAACTAATGAAAACGAATAATTTTAGTATTATAATTAACAAATACAAAAACAATTTTTTTAAAAAAAGCGGACTATTCATCTATTTTGTTAGCAATGTTTTCTATAAATCGATAATATTACATATCCATATTATCCATTCTCTTTTAGTACTATTACTTAGGTTTTTCTGTTATTTATTTCAGCAATTAAACATTTAATCATAATATGGTACCTACATATCGTTCGTATTATTTATTATTTAATATTATTATTAAATAAATAAATATGGGTAAAACGACGCTTTATCGATCTAAGTCCCTTGAATTTAAACATATTTTAGAGAGAAATTAATTTTGATATAGTGACTTCGGATATTACGCCGCATTCAAGTGTAGCGACTCTCCTGTGCAGATATTGCGACGATAGCGACCGCAGTCGGCCGCCATAGGTACAAAGAGTTTTTCTGTCTTGTTCACTGCCGCAGATGGTCAGTCAGCAAACTTGCTGACTTTTACCTCTTGTGTGATTTTAGGTTGATAGGCAGGCATGTGTGTTTGGTATTTTATTTATGGTTCTGTTACTAAATGTAAAAGCGATCCACATAGTAACACAACATGTTGCTACTTGCTGTATTCTAAATGAAGGTTCACAGCAAGCATTTCAAGTCTATTGTCAATTTATGGTGTTTTTATCTTATGTTTAACATGTTTTGGTGTTAAACTTATGGTTACAAAGTGATATTCTGAGTTACACCTATATAATTGATGTAAAATGGCTTAAGTAAGATCTGATATGAGTATGATCTGATCTCATATTAGAATGGGGCGTAGTCAATCTCTGCAGCATAATGCAATGCTCTTTATCAATTATGGAGGTCAGACAAGTCAATTATTTTCTAAGCTTTGTGGTCTTTTATTAACGACGCTGACAATGTTGAGAGCGGAAGTACTGTTGTATGTAATTCTAAACACTGAGTAGAATCTTGATCAGTATACAGTCCAATCAACATATGTTATGTGGATTTATGCTATGTGGATATGTGTTATAGTCTCTCTGTGTATGTATAAATATTAATGTTTTATACTCTAATTTTTGAGCAACTAAGATTATTATGTCCAGTACAAAGTACTGTACAGTACAGACTGTCAGACATCATAATTTATATTATAGGTAATGGTGTTTCTCATACCTAGTTTCGAGGGAATTATAGAAGTAAAGTTTTATGGCAAATCTTACCTCTTGCCTATATCATTAATTTTTTAAATTAATTCTAAGTGAGAATGTTTTAATAATTATTCTTGGGATTCTCATACAAATATTATTTTTTATTACAGCCTAGATTTGGAAGAAACCAATGGAGTGCCAATCAAGGTGAAGAATAAGCTATGCTTTGTAAACTTCTTAGATGAAAGGCCTAACTTTTTGAACAGTTCAGACCTGAAAATGATCTATTATGTAACGCCCACATACCCAAGACCAGAGCAAATCCCGGAGCTGACAAGACTCGCTCACACCTTAATGCACGTGCCTAAGCTGCACTGGATCATTGCCGATGATCAGCCTTGGTGCTCTACTGAAGTTTTAAGCATTCTTCGGTATGTATCATATGTTGTCATGTGGTACAGTGAGACACATCTCAAATGTCGAAATTGTATTTGTATATTTATATTATATGTATAAGCACATATTATGTCTGATTGTCCTTTATGCATCAATTTTATAATTAGTTGTTGTTTCTTATAATAGGTCTGATAGAATATTCTTAAATTTATATTTCAACCATTTCTGCGGTAGTATTCAAAACCGCTTGCTTGTTGTCAACTAATGTTGGTTTTTAAAGATTCATCTAATCTATTCTTTCAAGTGATAAAATTTTTCATCTAATCTACTCTTCAAGTGATAAACATTTACTAACCAATCTACATGTATTCATTATTACTGCTTTTTGCAGTAAAATTTACAATGAACGATTAGTTAACATTGTGCATACTGTTATGTTATGTGATTGTTCAGTGATGATTCATGTAGATGATAGGATGATGGGAACAGTATGTACCAACTCATCTTACTTTCTGTTGTGATTTAATTTATAAGCAGAGGTCTGGCTATTTTGGCATCTTTTCTTTAAGTGTTCTGATAAGGTTGTGGGTATTTGGGATGGCGATATCAATAAGATAAACAGTAAGCTTTTGTTGTCATTGAAAGTGATGTAAAGGCGATTATGATAGATCAATTTATCTGTTAAAATAGTTTTATCTCAAAATATTTAGATTCATATCAGTCCATCACCATCCTAGCTATCTGGTGTATAATATTAACTATTAATTTATGTACTGGTGAATGATTGACCTGATTGTGTCAGTGTTTGTAATCTTATTATTATTAATAGTTATGTTAATTACTGAAGTATCTTTTTCAAAGTCAGATATTGCAAGCAACTTGCCGATAATTTGTTTAAATTGCAACATTTCAGCCGCACTGGTCTGCCGTTCACTCACATTGCAAGCCCCAAGCCCTACATCTACAAAGGGACAAACTATCCCCGTGGTGTTGCCAACCGTCGCGCAGCCCTCACCTGGCTTCGCTCCAATGCCCAAGACGGAGTGCTTTACTTCGGCGATGACGACAATACAGTGGACTTGCGGCTTTTCGACGAAATCAGGACTACCAAGAAGGTGTCCATGTTTCCTGTAGGACTGATTGGAGGGTACGGGGTGTCTTCGCCTGTTGTTAAGAATGGGAAGGTAAGCTTATTGTCGTAAGACTATTAGAGATTAGTCAAGTCTTTCTTCCTTCATACACGCATTGGCATTGTTAGTTGTATTTTCTAATGCTGCATACCAGATTCATGTAAATTAAATTTGGAATCACTGTGCTGGGACACCAGGCCATTCTGGAGGGGCCCTGCACAGCCGGCCCCCATTCTTCATACGCCTAGTCCCACACTTGTCATCAGAGGGCCACGTTTGGCGATTTTATTCATGCTCTCTATGCATGTCTAGATTATTACAATCACTTACAAAAAATGGTGATGAAATATAAATAATAAACAAAAGTTATAATTTTTCTTGTGACAATAAAATAATTTGCATAAAAATTACTTTACATTATAACAATAAAGTTTGACTGAAATAAATACTGAAAAATTTCAGGTTGTCGGTTTCTTCGACTCGTGGCCAGGTGCTCGCACCTTTCCAGTGGATATGGCTGGGTTCGCAATAAACTTGGAATTCCTAAGGCCTTCCGCTTCGATGCCCTTTATTGCTGGACACGAGGAAGACAGATTCCTAGTTAGCTTGGGTCTAAAAATGGAGGACATCGAGCCGCTCGCTTCAAACTGCTCCGAAATACTCGTGTGGCATACTAAAACTGTGAAGTACAAGAAGCCCACCTTACAAATCAATATGAAGAAAATTGATAAGCTGAAGAAGTACGACAGCTTCGCGAATCTGCTCAAGGAAACCTCTAGACTAGGTATGGTTAACTTGAATTCTAAGAATGGCACTAGGATTTATATCACTCGCAACCGAGTGACATATGAAACGTTGACAGGTTTACAGTAAACCAAATATATCTACTCGTAACATGGTTAATGGTTACTGTAATATCATTAACTCTACTCTATAGTACTCTGGACAGGCTATAGGCACAATAGTTTTGTGGCGATTTGGTAATCCCCTTATTGGCGCTGATTACTGTGGAAGGCAGTGGTGAAGTACTCTGAACTAAAGTTGTAGTCAATTTTATTTCCAAGTAGCTTCAGTCTTGTCGAAGGGACTCTTTAAATCGGCACAAGAATATCTGACTTTTTGTTAGTCATAGCTTATCCAGTACATAGACAATAGAGATATCTCTTTGACATAATTAAATGTTATTTATTATATCGATGTCGTGTTTTGGGATATTAAGGAACATAGATATTAATCGCCGTTATTTATTGTATCTGGTGGGTTTAAATGTCGTTGTTGTCGACTTAGTATTAAGTGATAGTCATTAGTACACGAATATCTTTAATCATTAATGAAGTTGCAGTGAAAAGTTAAGTTGTATCAAGTCATTATTTATTTATTTTGTTTTAAAGGAAGTGAATAATTTATCTTTTTTGTTTGAGAAATTGTAGAGACCTGCAAATCGTTTGATAAATTAAAATATACACATTAATAAGTGTGGTGGATTATGCGCAATGGTATCAAATTTTCTATATACATATCTTATTAGTTATTATGAAATGATTATTTAATTACAAAGAGCACTTAGATGGTCTCTGTATTTAAAAAAAAGTTATTTGTCAACTTTTAAACTAGGGATGGATTTGATTTGATATTATTCTCTTCTTTAACTTGTGTCCCCTTCTAGAAGAAATGAATCGCTATGCCGCAACTTACATATTCTGTAATTTAAAAAAATATAGTCCACTGTTAACTTACTAAGAAGACCCTGTATTGAAGTTTTTTTTAATTTATAAGTGAACGTCTTCATAAAATTAACAGTTATTTTATGGAGTCAATCTAAATTAAATTTACCATTAGAACTAGATTATAATTTATTAAATGAATCTCATTAGTAGGTACATCTTCCATACTGTATTCTGATCCATTGAACCGTAACAATTATATATATTATGTCCTGTTTCATATTTTTCCTTATAAGCCATAACTAATATCCTTTAGTCAAACATCACTTCTGTGGCTCTGTGTGGATGATATATTTCTTGATAGACCTTAAACACTGGTATCTTAACATGTCATTTAATAGAGGCAAACACAGTTGGTTAATGCACATAACTAAATATCTATATTACATTAAACTTAACTTGTCAGTCATGAAGGATATTGCATATATTATATTAAAATAAAAAAATAAACGTAACATATAAAAAGTATTAATATACAGAAATAATGTTTGTCAAACTGTATTCCCATTCATGCATGTTTACAAAATAATTAAGTACTAATTCATTTCATAACTAGTAACTCAAGGCAGTAAGTATGAGTAGTATGGAAGGTAGGCCTACAGTAAAACTATGGTATGAAGTTATCGGCTGGTGCAATACCTGTGTAAAGGACATAGGTGTCGAGTGTTGTGAGAAAAAATCGTGTGATCTTAGATAGGGTTAATGAAATATAGCGAAATGAGTAATACTGCATAATTTATGTTTAACTTAGACCCAATGTTTTTTTTGTTTGTGATTATACTGTAATAGATTAATTGTTAATAATAATTTTAGACCAAAGTTTCTTAGTTCTATTTAAAATAGTTGATACTGAGAATGTGGTTAAGTTTTTGCAAAATTAACTTTGTCTTAAGTGCAATCTTGTGAGCAACAATAGGTATATTGAAACAGCAAAGTACGTCTCATAATTATACTGAACGGTGACAATGCATAATACAAAATAATGATGGAAAATTAAAAGTACATTTTTGAATTGTAGATGAGTACATTTCTATTGACTGAGAATCGATATTAAGCACTTTTGTGTAACTATACGTTCTATAACTAGGGACATCACCCTAGATATACTAGCTTGTACGATTTCTAGTAATATTTTCTTTAACTGTATGGACTACATGCCAGTTATTGAGAAATATCGAAGAAGTATTTTCTCAATAATCTAATGTCAAAGGCTGGGAGAACAGTGAAAAGATTGCGTACATATCATTTATTCGATGAAACTTTATATAGGTATAGTATACTATATGTCTTGGAAACGTTATTAACACATTACACCGGCATCTCTTGATTGATTTATTTATTTATTCATTATGCATACTAGCATAACAGGTTGTATCCTAATTCGCTAGTGGTATTTATTATATTAGATACATTATTCAATTATATAATCCTGCATTCACTAATTTACTGATACATAAATTTGTCATATATATATATATATATTAAAGAATACTGTATTCTATATAATAAGAGTAATATATTATTATTATTTATTATGAGTCTTACATTTAATAACTTCCGGCCAAATCTTTGTTACATTACTAATAGTTAATGAGTATGTTAGTAAGGAACTGATAAACTATTCTAAATTTTCCAATCAATAATTTAACAAACTAAATTATTTTTCTTGAAAGTAACTAACAAATTAAATTTAAAATAATGATAACGATCGTCTGATAATATATATATTATATATTATTAATGTATGGACAATAATACTAGATATAATAGATTTGACGTACCAAGGTCCAAATTCATTCAAATTCAAAATTTAATAAAAAAAAATATATTTATTTTCAATAAATGCGTTTCTTTTTTTAGAATAATTTTACTTTCAAAACTGCATAATGTATTAAGCTTTTATTAAAAGCATCAACTATAATGAAGCTTGGTATAAAGCTAATAAAAATTATATATCACAAAACAATGGAATGAAATAAAACATGGCCGAAATTTGCGTATAAGTTGAGACAGACAATGGCACATAGCTGATGTAGTATACTAATACATATGTGTTTGAAATCACCAATCGAGTTCCTCTGTACTGTAAACTAGAATATTTTGTTGAAATTCCAACTTGGTAACATTGTAAGTTGTAACTTGTAATTTTTTTTATTGTAAAAATAATACATTTATATGTTTTTGTTTAATCTAGTCTCTTTACATTATGATGTTTCATTTATACAATGTTTATTGGGTAACGATGTTTTTGGTTACTGCTGTAAAAGTGAAATCCGACATCGGTGAATTTGTGTTTTCGGTACGTTTTGTTAAAATTGTCATCATTTGTGTGAAATATAAATGATAATTGTACAGGTTTTGTACTCCCTTATTAGATCAAACGCAGCAGATACAGTTCGAACATACCTACATATCTAAAGTTAAACTTAGTGAAGTATTATATATCAAGTATTCATATCATGTATATGCACAATTGCATTGCAATAGTTAATAATATGATGGTGTCAAGTTGAGGTGGTTTATGCCAGAAGTTGTGTGTGGTGACTCGTGACTGTGCCATTCACGAATTTGAATCCTAGTGTGTTTTTACTCGTAATTTATTATTCTATGGGTGAGCAAGATTGTCGTCATATAAACTTTACTATTAGGTATTATTGAAATTAACTGCATTGCAGATATAACATTGTCAGGTATTACTTATTATGTATTGAATGTTCTTGGATATATTTCAAGGTTTCATATGAAAATGTACTCACGAAAAAATATTGTTTAAGTTTTGTGCGTTTATTCAAGTTCATTTTGCAATAGAATTGTTTATAAGTAGCATTTTTAATTCTATCTTGTAATATTCACGATATAAGTAAAAAAAAATTGTGTATACAATACAAGCAAGCCTTTGAGTGTGCGTAAGAATGTATGCACCGTAGGCACTAGGCCAAACAGCTTCGAAGTTACAATGGGCAGGCTAAAAAGGCGTCGTTTCAACATTATAAAAAAATTGCAGATTTTATAGTCTCAGTTATTATTCTTCACTAATACTTGTCACTATCGATATCAAAGTTAGTGTATTATCACTATTTGGGAAACATACCTATATGCTACTTTCTGTAGAACTCTGCTTACATTTGGTACTAAGGGCGGTGAACGTTACGCGCTCTCAAGAGCTTGTTATATATTTAAAAATGGTAAAAACGAATGTATTTACTTGCTTAATTTTAGCTTACTTAGTTTAATTACTGTGAGGAAACATTATTTAATATATACTTTAGTTTTAATCAAGGATATTATACACAAAATAAGAAATAGACAAGTCTTGGCAATGTAAGGAACATGTATTGTACAAACCATGTTTCTAAGAATATCAGCCGACTTGTAGTCTTTTCCTGTGCAATATCACGAACACGTCCACAGATTATTATTTACTTTAAATAGTTATAACAGCACTTTGCCATTGTATTATATTATGGTGCTTTAAATCAAGTTAATTAGTTTATTTCTCGTAAAACTTCGAATATTTTTAACTGTAAAATAAGTATGAGAATCTAATTTACTTTCATCTTACACCTATTTTGATCACTGCCATATTGCTAAATAAAAAAATGTTTGGACTTCAAAAAAGATTTAACTTTTACCTCAACAGAGAAATAAAGTCATTAGGCTAAAATAAGAATAACGCTACGAATAACCTTGTATTATCTAAACATGTCTGAAACATTTATTTTGAGGACAGAAGTCAATATTTTACATAGTAATTGACTTTACAATAAAATGTTAACAAATTCTTAACTTCTCATGACGTTGATTGTAATATTAAGTAGTGCTTCTTTTCCGTTTTTGCCCGAAACGCGAAATTTCAAAGGATATTATTTTTTGGATTAATTGAGTATTATCGTTATTTTAATATAATGTAAAATACTCACAAAAATATTGCAAGAACCACTACTTGTAGAAGTTATTGTTAGTACACTGTTTATAAAATACCTACTGAACAAAGTAATTTCTAAGTAGGTACATATTTTAGGACTCGCTCAGAAGTATTTTAACAATGAAGAGATAAATTTAATATTTCACTTTATAGGGAATGGAAGCAGAGAACTATTATTACAAATTATTTACAAAATTGAATAAATCTACTCTTTGCAATTAGCCATAAACTTTAATTGCAACTAAACGAAATATTTTTCTTCAGATGTAGTTATCTTATTTTCCGAGTTACATTCTCACGTAACTATTGAATCTCTATTTCCTATACATATTTACATTACCTATACTTACACTGTTAGTCTCATATGTGAATAAATATTAAATATTGTTTGTACTTGAGTATAATATGTTGATCTGTTGAAGTCTCGAAGGGATATTAATAGCATAGTATCATTTGAATAGGCCATTGTGAGTATATTTTTTTAAATTAATATTACACAACATTGTACGGCATACGGACACGAGTATGTTATTTGAATAGCTTTGAGAATACTTTGTGCATCGGCTAAGTTCATATTTCCGAAAATGAATTCGTCGAAGCGGTATATAGAGCTGCTCTAACCAAATTTCCCTAACGATTATGTTTGACACCAGAACAACGCATTTTGAGACTTTATGTAGTGTCGTAACTGATACATTTGCCGCTCTCAGCAATGACATTTTAATTTTTGTAACAAACTACTTTTGTAATTCGTTTTTGTAACATACCCACTGTACTATTGTTTCCGATGTTTACCGATGCATATATTCTGAAGTACTGTAACCGGATAGTATGTATGTACATCAAATTTACTAAATTCCTAATGTCAGGCCTATATGCAAGTTATTTAAATGTTATTGTGTATTAGTATGGTCGTTTTAAAAGTCGTTAAAATCGTATTTAAGGAAAATTGGATGTTGTTAAATGGAATGTTATTAAAATTTGCCGTCGAATATTGAAGATACATGTTATTATAATGTTGGGAAGAGACCGTATTTGTTTTAATGTATTCGACTCTATGGCGATATTTTGATAGTGGGCTTTTGAGTTGTAATATTAATTTATTTGAAATTGTCACTAATCACGCTTATTTCGTGTAGTCATTTTACCAAAATTATATTATTGTCACACATTCCTGTATTGAAGATAAAAATAAATGGAGAAATAAAATAAATGAAAATCACAGATAGTTTTATTCATTTAATACTATTTATTTTCACATAAGCAGCAGTTTTCATTATAGCAGTAGGTAATGTTTTAACGTTATTATAATCTTTAATTTCTAAGCTTTTCAAAAACTCGCAAGAAAACATCAATGAATAATCTAGACAATTATATCAACAATTTAATATACGATTATATATGAAAAATTCAATAGTCAAATTAAATGTAATATAAATATCACGTTGTACTTAACGTCAATAGATGGCGTTGTCTGCTTAAATTAATTTTGCTCAAAATTTAAGTAAACGATATTTTAGGAATGATTCTACTCGTATACATTAAAACTGACATAATAAGATAATGAATTCACAACAACTTCAAAATTAACATTTAGTATAGTATTCTATAACGCAAACTTAACATAGTTGTAAGTAGGTAGGTACCTACAATTAGGGCAGTAAAATTTTTAATTGATTGAAACATAAATAATTATGTACTTGGTACAGTAAGAACAAATACCTAGGTAGAGATACCTACTATTGAGACACAACGAAAAAATTTCATATACGTCTTAGGCCTGTAGAGTGTACAGTGCAGACTACTAGGGATATCTACTAAGTATTTACTTTAATTTAAATCACATTCATTATTTAAAAATTGTTATTAAACTTAGAGAAAATGTCAATGGATCATAAGAATTTTAAAAATACATAAATGAGTTATTAATTTACGTTTCAAACACTGCACGTTCTATATATATATATATATATATATATATATATATATACACATATATAAGTTATATATATAACTTACCTAACACAAATTTTATTATTTTATAATACACTAGCTGTGACACGCGGTTTCAACCGCGTTAAGAATAGTAGTGCTTGATAGCCTATCACCTTCCTCATGAATGTGGCTATCATATAGAAAAAGAAATTTTTAAATCGGTCCAGTAGTTTCGGAGCCTATTCAATACAAACAAACAATCAACTCATCATTATAATATTAGTATAGTATATATTATACACGTATATAGAAATGTAGGAAAGTAGGTAAACATGATATCCTATTTACTTAATGTCGCCTTGATGTAACTTTGCCTTATAAACCGGTAGTTCCACATCATCCCAGTGCAGCGTCACTTTATCGAAGAATCTGTAAACAAAAAACAATAGGTAGGTAAATAGAGCCAGTAAGTTATTCTATCGAATTTATTATTGGGATTAGAGCTTTTTAATTAGCGGCGGACGTAGCCTAGGGGTAGTCGTGATCCCATAACTAGGCAAGGGAGCATAGCCTCCGTCTCGCTACTAAAAGAAAGCGGAGCTTACTGTCAAAATCAATAATAGCGTTGCTTGTGATAAAACCACTTGTTTTGGAATCTATGGGGGCCTCACGGTTGCGGTGACCTCGGTACTAAGCCAGTTATTAACTACTTTACTAAACAATAGTTACGAGTAGGTACTAAGCTTAGAACCTAATTCTCAGCACCAGTTGGCTACTGTTAGCTACTATTTTACGATTTCCGCAATATAAAAACTTACCTCATCTGGACTTCAGAAAGAACGCAGAGTTCGTGGGGAGTGAGGCCCTTCTCCAGAACGTCGAGGGTGTCCAAGAGTTGCTCCACGTTGTAGAAGCCGCACACGTTGGTGTCGACGTCCGGCTGGCTCAGGGTGAACCAGGTCGCTATGCGGGCTAGCTCCACGTTCCTCGACTGGAAAGTTTAATCAGGAGGCTCAGTAGGAGTTTTAAAATTTAAGAAAAACGTAATCAAGTAAACATAGCAAAAAATCAAATTACACAGAGCGATCGAATTAATGAATATAATTATGGTGGAAATTACGTGAGGTGAGACCCGTCAGACCTGCAATAACGCATAGTAGGTGTCTAAGCATACTACTATAATTACTACCTAAGTCGTTGAGTTTTTTGGTTCTGCCTTAAACCCTTTTTATGTTCGTGCCCACTGTTGGGCACGGGTCTCTCCCCACAACCGGGGAAGGCCTGAAGCATACTGCACCACGCTGCACGCCACGAAGCATGCTCCACTATGCTCTTGGTGGAAATACGGGATAGTGGCCAACCCGTGTCGGATGTTGTCAAACCGCTCAAAGCGCCTCCGACTAGGTTTGACGACCGAGACCGACGGCTGAACGTGCCCTCCGAAGCACGGAAGCGCGCAAGTTATTTGCCACTAGCGGTCAGCCGTCCGAGTACCTACCGCGCCCGTGGTTGCTCAACAGTGACATCGCTTGCGATCCACAGGTTGTAGAATAATATTATATTACCTACCTTGCAGTAATCAGAGGCGCGTCGGCAGATTGCCTTGATGTCGTCGCTCGCAGGGTGCCACGGTTGCGGGCCCTTGTTGGACAGCAGGCCCATCCCCGTGGCCGCTGCGTTGATCACCCCTACGCCCTTGCTCTGTAAAATTACACGACATAATACTATTAAACTAAAAACAGGAATGACCTTCCGCCGTTTTGATCATAGCCTCTGATCGCTATAAGTATAGCCGTACCTAAATGTAAAATGTTATTCATATGTAGGTCATACCTACGTTTTTTATTGAATTACGCTAGGAACTCGCGAAACCGCGCCAACTCGACTGTAATTCGCTCACGTAGCTATATAATGGCACATTTACATTAATGGATTTTTTAAACGGCGATCAAAAATTGAACATACCTATCTATATGTTTAAAATTAATTATTAGTAACTGTAACTAAAATCTATGTATGTATGTGTTTTCTATGTATCTAAACAAACCCTACAATGGGTATACAATACACATGGGTACATAATATTATTTCCTAATAACTACGTTTTCATTCTAAGTATTTCAATTAAAATCCCGATTCATAGTTTTTATGCTGAATGTTATCGTAAAATTTACTACATTGGATATGCGACCGCGTAGCTCAATGGATAGAGCGCCAGACGTAAAAATCTGGAGATACGGGTTCAAATCCCGTCGCGGTCTAAGAGTTCATCTCATTCCTTAAAATATCTTTTTTTAATTATATTTTTATTACAACATAATAATATTAGTTATATTTATATTATTTCATTTAATTTTACGCCGATGTTAAAAAAATTTAAATCTTTAGTAGCAAAAATTTTAATTTGAAAATATGCACAAAATATGTATATATTAAGTTAAGTGCATTTTCTGTATTATTATCATAATATTTGAACCTGATCAAATATTTCTGTTAACATTTTCTTGATATTTTTATGGAGAAATGGTTTCCAGGGTCCGATAATAATATAATTAATGTCTGTTCCCAGAATTGTTCCTAGCGGTGTTTTTGCAAAAAGCAGGTGTATTCTTTCAGTTTTTTTTATTAAACTTATAGTGTTTTGTTTATCAAACAAAATTTAAATAAATCATAATACATAATAAAAAATAAATAATAAACAGTTATTAAATGTTACTACCGCGCCTCATGTTGCCTAAAACAGCATAATAATAATTATACATATTTAATTTAATTTAGTAAATATTAATTTGTTTATTAATTATTATAGGTACATTACAAAGCTATATGATGATTAATTTATAATAAACGATTTTGTTTGCGTAATCCTAAACAGAAGGCCCAAAGAGAACGCAATATTTTAAATTTAAATTACATACACATTATTTACAAATAGGTACATGGGTAAATTAGATTTATTTATTTTTATTTTTTACATGTACCTACGAGATACTATCGCTCCAAACTCATAAACAATGTATGTAGATAGTAGGTATGTATCTATATGTCTATTATCATAAGCCATCTATTAATCCATGTTTATAAACGAATAGAATACATGGATTAAGAGGTTAATAAAAGAGATTAGATTTATCATCTTATGAAAATATGTCTCCATTAATGGACTCGCTCCATGCAGTTGACAGGTAATTTAAGTATACTTTGGCAAGTCAATCTCTTCTATGTTATATTATGTTAGTTAAGCTAAACCTGATTCCGTGAGTTAATATACTGCTCGAAGCTGTGGGACTTACAAAAGGTGAAAATAAAAAAACTGCTTTTAAACTTTACATCATTAAAATTTAGAAAAGAAATAAATATGACTACGGAAGCGATTACGAAGCTATCTATCGACTATGATTAGATTTAGGTTCTGTCTAATCTAAGATTAGTGAGTATGTACTGCCTTTTTTGTGTTTTGTGTTTTTTTTGTGTTTTATCAAAGTGCAAAGGTAGAATGTGCAATGTGCATGTGTATTTTTTTTGTATTGGAATAAAACGACTGCCAACCTGAGTTGCCACCGAATATTTAATATTTGTAATTATTTGCCAATATTTTGCGCTAGGTAAAATTTAAGTGGAGAGCTATGTGACATCTCATCTGTAAAATAGGTATTTCATCCGAGGACTAAGAAAAGGACGCGACGGGGTGATTGTAGGTACATTTCTAATGTGAGTCTAATGGCTACTCCTATTTATCGTCCATTTTACAGCTAACAAAATTGTATACAATAAATACGTACTACATACGAATCAATAAAATTGCCGGTCAATACCAATCAGTGGCACTATTATTCCTGCCTTGGCAATGGCCACCATTGTCATTTTAAATGGCGATTAGAAGAATGCACTACGTCCACGGCACGTACGTATTAAATTAACTGATAGGTAAAGTAATATAATAATAATTTAAATTTTTGTTTATTTGCTGATATAAAATAAAATAAATATTTTTATTTTTATCGACTCCTTCGTGTATCCGCTTGCAAAAAGGGAAAGTAACACATGTCTTCAACCCTTTTATGTCCCACTGCTGGGCACGGGTCTTTCCCCACAACCGGGGAAGGCCTGGAGCATACTCC
>DWAV01000966.1:0-15375 GCA_018231305.1 Noctuana lactifera
AATTGCTTCATTAGCTTCACGGCAGACATGGGTGCAGCGGTGGTACTTCCCCGGTCGAACCATACAAGTTCTACCACAAGTTAATTATTATTCGTATTTCATCTGTATGTTCCTAATTCATATCTAAATCTAATTTCGCAAGAACAAAATTTACCACAATAAATACTGTATCAGTCCTTCAGATAATTTATAAGGTAGGTACCTACTCTTATTATACACCATATTGGATATGAATGAAAATAATTTCAAATAAATTAACAATTAGTTATAGTAATTAGCGGTCTTATCCCTAAACAGTTAAGTGATTGAGTTGACAAATTAAATGACTATAAATATAATTAGGTATAATATTACTATAACGATTCAGACATCCCACCACAACCTGGAAATACTTAGCAATTATTTGTTTATGTTTGTTTCCCGTAGCCTCGGCGCTTCCTTCCTTCTACATTACAAAATAGCACATTGCATTGATAAATAAACAATTTAACTGTAGTGCAAAGTTGTTAGCTAAATGTGGCAGTATTTTGCATTTTAGCAAATAATTACATTTCAGAAAAATTATCATGCCCAAAATCTGATTTAGGTTTAACACATAGTAGAGTTAAAATATTCTGTTATTCATCATTATAAGTCACTTTCTCTGTCCCTATGTATGCTTAAATTTTTAAAACTTCGCAATGGATTTTGATGCGGTTTTCTTTAATAGATAGAGTGATTGAAGAGGAAAGTTTATATGTATAAACGTTCACAGTTTTTCTGTAGTGTATTTAGTATCAGCATTGCAGCCGTGCGAAGCCCGGGCGGGCTGCTAGTAGTAATATAAAGCTGAAGAGTTTTTTTGTTTTGTTGTTTGTTTGAATGCGCTAAGGAACGCTAATGCGCGCTCTTAGGAACTACTGGACTGATTTGAAAAATTGTTTCAGTGTAAGATAGTCCTTTTTTCTATAGGAAGGCTATAAAGGCTATCAAGCATTACGTTGCAATTCTTAACGCGGATGAAACCAGGGGGCACATCTAGTGTAGTATATTTAACTATGACACAACTTAATGTATGATGCCAGTTTTTAAGGTTCTGAACCCAAAGGGTGAAGTGAGGCTTTTTTACTAAAACTCCGCTGTTTTGTCTTCCTTCAATTCTGCTTGTTTAAGAACAAGAAGACATTTTGACCATGAGCATGAAGCTTCTTGGGCCAGTTGAACAGCCATTCTGTTTTAGTTGAAAATATGTTGTAGGATGTATTGTTTTAATTATTCATTAAATGAATTTAACATACTGTTCATCCAATTCTAAATGAATAGTGTCATAACGGTTTATAATATTTAAGTAAAGTACATACCTACATAACTTGAAAATTTAATAAACACTTGGGATGGAAAAAGCTTAAGATTTCATAAAAAATTTAATCATGGATTAGGTACAAGAATAAATTAGATTCAAGAATATAAAATCGGCGAGATAAGTTTAGCACTGTCAAATTGTTGTAAAATAAAAATTGCCGCGTATTATTGATAAGTTCAGCAATTTAAAAATCGAACACGATTAGTGGGTCAACGCACTGTCCTGTCCATGTTTACCAATCGCACGGTAAACACGCATACCGTTTTGAATGTAGAATTCTACCTCATGAATTATTCCAAAGCTAATTTCAATTGTAAATCAACTTACCCTCTCTTGCTTTCAAGTAGACTGTGTTCGCTACTATATTTTCTAATTCCATCAGTTCCAGTGTGGCGGATTTTACTGTAGATCCTCCGAGAAGAGACTCGCTGTAGCGGCCGCTCTGCCGCGCTCACAGCATTCGGATATCCGCCCATCAATGAACAACGCGCGATCTTGCACTAAACTCAACACCATACACCATAGGTCCCACACTAACTGATAAACAGTAAACAATCAAACACTCCAACACAAATCGTATACGATAAAAACTAACGCGCAACCGAGTTCAAGAGGGTGTGACTTGTCGTAACAGTACCAGCATGTCTATTTGATCACTCTTACGGCGGTTCCCACGCTTGGGGAGCCTGGACACGAGGTAAGCCGGAAGGTTTCTCTCAATACGCGCTAGCAGAGAACACGCCCCGATATTACGAGTTATTGACGTAGAGTAGAGAAACGCTCGCGACGCGACACTCGCGACAAATTCCCACAAGCAAGGTTCGTATTCGTAAGGTTCGTTCCACGGTCGGCACGGCAATGGTGTTGCCAACTTGGATTTTGAAAAAGATGTTTAAAATTAAGATGTAGACGAGATAAAAAAAAATTACCTACGTTGATTTGGTTTTGGTATGTTTGTATTCGTAGTTTCGTAGGTTTACAAGAAATACCAAAAATACGTAGATCTACGTAAAAACTTAAAAAGACGTAGAGTTGGCAACCCTGGAGGTCGGTTTGGCAGCCTTACAGTTGCCATACCACGTATGTATAAAGTACCAAAAAAAATACCTTATAAATAATAATATTATTATTTACATCACACATAGACTTAGTGGACATAATAAACATCACACGAAGTCTCTTAAAGAATAATACATGTAAATATGGTGTAATGGCTTACTATCACTTAAATTAACATTTATATTATGATCACTAATATAAATAACTTAGACGTAATATAAAAAGCATACATGTGGTAAATACGTATATAAAGACAAATGGTAGGAAAAGTCTGGGATCAGAATATATATTTACTACTTTCACGCAAATACCTGTTAATGGCAATATTGCATCTATCATAACGCAGTGCTACCAATGTAGCAAAAGAATAAGACATTCAATAATTAGCTACTCGAAAAATCTAGTAATACATATTATTGTGTTTTTAAAATATATAGTTATTGATTTTGGTAGCCAAATAAATTACTTAGTGTGAAAATTAATTTTCCTTAATGCGAGAATCTTGTTAATCCTTTAAAAAGTCATAGACACTATTTTGCTTTTTGTTTCGTCGTTTCATCATGTAATCACATCGATGAAATCTGTCTGTCAGACAGCGATATCTTATGTCATTTGTCATCATCTCTCTCCTTAGTCTGTGTTGTCATCGTCAGCTGTTATGAGATAGTAGTTACCAAAAACGTGGTCAATTTGAATCTAGAGAATTCACAATATTCACGTCATGTTTAAACTTTATTTACACCTTAATATAGTTTTAATTTTAATCTAGCTCCAACCTACCAATAAGAATTGACATAAAAACGTTAGCTGTACCTAAATTATACCTTTTTTATGTTTTTTCGTCCGTAATAATTGTGAAATAACTTTATGCGCTACCGACACTCGTGGCGATTAGAAACTTAATTTAACTAAAAAGAAACTAAACCAAACCAGAAACCAGCAACTGCAACCCGTAAACAGCGGTTGATAAGTGGTACAAGTGCTAAAATTGACGTGCTTACTTACTTACATACTTAAAATAAAATTAAGTAATGAATGTGGCAAACAGCCTAACCCTACATTATTATTAAAAAAGAAAAAAAATGGATCCATGCAAGATTTGTGGAGGAACAGATTTGAATCTGGTAGATGGGTTTTATTACTGCGTGGAATGTGGCACTCAGGATGTGAATATCCAGGAAACAATCATAGAGCAGACAGCGATTGCCGATGGCACCTTTGCTCATGCCACTGTGAGGAAATTCACCACCGCGGTCCAAGATGGAGTTGAGAGTAAGTTATTACTATAGTTATTTGCCTAAGTGAGAAGTAAAGCTTTTCAAAAAATACACTATACCTCAATAAATTGCAATGGCGGGGCAGAAATTTAAACTATGAATCTAAATTTCTGTTCCCAGTCTGGGTGTTCATATAATTGTCTTGAACCCGCAACACAGGCTATGCTATGCTATGCTATGTGGTTAAGCTATGTGGGGCTGTGAGTGTGAAGCGTTATTTATTTATTAATATAATCTTTACAGTGAGCGGTGAATGGCACAAGTGGCATCTCTTCAACTTTGTGTTGGCTGGTTTGACAGATGAGTTGATAGCCCTTGGAGCTAAACCTTCAATTAAGATGAAGGTCCTGTGGGTCTGGTCTAAGTACATGAAAGTGTTTCAAGTTAAAGATGACTCTGAGTAAGTTTAAATTGAGTTTTGATATTCTGTTTTAAATTAATTATGCCTTTTTATGTCTCACTGCTGGGTATGGGCCTCTCCCCACAAGTGAGGAAGGCTTGGAATATACTCCACCATGCTGCTCCAATGAAGATTGGTTGAGATAAGGGTTAGTGGAACATCCAACATGGGTAATTCTGATGCTTTTTATCAGTTTTATACCTTTTTTAAATCTGAAACTGATAATATTGATATTAGAGTAGTTTTAAATGTAAAATAAATGTAATAGATGAAGAATTGACTTTTACAGATTCAAATGTAAATTGGATATTGAAGATGATAGTGATGATGAAATAAGAAAAGATGAAGAAGATAAAGAAGATAGTGGTAACAACGATTCAGAAGACGAATCAAAAGGAAAGTCCAAAAAATCGAAACCAGAAACATTTCATAGAGATGTTAAGGTTATAACAAAAGCAACATTGCTCACAATACTGTATGTGGCTTTGAATTTAGACAGAAGCGACATTCAACTATCTCATTTGTTGAGATTTGTTAAGGAAGATCGGCTTAGTTTTAACAGATTCATGAAGTTCGTACCCAAAGAGCTAAATATTAAATCAATAAAGAACTGGAAAAGCTTTATACTTAGTTTAACTAGATTTAGCCCCATGTCGATCCGGGCGGTAGCAATGACATGTTTTAAAAGACTCAAACTAGGAGTACCGATAGTGCCGGATTTGGGTAAACTTGTTAAAAATTACGTCAAAGAATTGTGTTTGCCTGATGATGTTAAGGACCTTGTTTTTGCTCTTATGCATTATCTACCTGTTGATTTCTTAGCCGTAGATCTGAAGAGCCAGAAAAGTTTGATACGGATTCCAGACTATGAAGGTGTTTGTATGGCTTATATTTTAGTGGCTTTAAAGATGTGCTTTGGATTGGATGATGATTACGAAATAAGGTTGTCACAAGAAGTAGATAAAATAAATGAAGAAGAAAATTATTTAAAATCGTATAAGCTGGGAATGTCCTCAGAACCTACTGACAGGTTGTTTTCTTTTAAAGACTGGTGTCAGCATATACAGTTTAGAAAGTTAATGCTGTGTAAACATTATTTGCCGATGTCCAGACAGTTCAATACAGCACCAGATGATTACGTATTCATAGAACATCTAGAGGCAAGAAGTAAGAGAGACATAAAGCTAAGTGATGAAGTGACCATGGATATATTAAACAAAATAGGGCTAGATGAAGAATTCCAAGTTATACCAAAGGATAAATTTCCAGTAACTTTAACTCCAATGAAATGTTATGTAGATGTATTATCACATTACACGGAAGATCCAGACTTGAAACTATTATTGTGTGAAAATTTTACCCAATATTCAATAAAGTATGCTTTGCAGGACTTTAATTTCCAAAGTTATTTAAATGGGCCTGAAAATCTAGTCGTAGGAGTCAGTGAATCTGGTAAAGTCTTTAGTGATTATATTATAGGAACATTAAAAGTAAGAGAAGGAAATGCTACTATAGTTTACGTAAGAAATTGTCAAAATAAAAATTGGCTGAAAACAAAACCGCCCACAGTAGATCATGTAACGAAAATAACTCAAAATGAGAATAGTAGCGATAAAGACAGCGATCACGGTTACGATTCTAACATAGAGTGTACCAACCCTGAAAGTGAGATGACTGATAATTCTGCTAATGATGAAACTACTTATCCTGAAGACAAAAAATGGGACATAATTGAAGAATTAGATGGTGACAAATGTATTTTTGATGATAATTTTGAAGGTATACAAACATTTGATAAGGAGAATATTTCAATTAAAGAAGATAGAATAGATGATGTTTTTGAAATCAATAATCTAAGTAGCCCTCATATAGAAGGTAGCCAAATTAATTCATTTGATAACTTGGAAAATGGTGAAGATAGTGATATGTCTACTGATTTTAATCCAGATAATTTAGACAGGGATAAAATGATTAAAGAATTAATTGAGTTAGCAAGAAAAAAATACAGAATACCTGCTCCAAAAGAAAGTACCCTTAAAGAGCCAAGAAAGAGAACTGTTAATACTGTGAATGATGAAGCAGCGTCTAGTGAACCAAAAAAGAAAAAAACCGAAAATCGATTAAAGCCAGGTGAAGTGAAGGAAGTTGTAAATAACTTGGTAGCTAAATATTATAATAATTTACAAAATGATGTTTTAAATCAAGTTTCCGAGCAAATTAAATCTTTAATCGAAAATGTAGAGTCTAGTAACAATTTGGAAACAGAAAATGCTCTGAATAATTCAGATAATTTAAACGGATCGCATGTTTTTGATGCTCAAAATGAGTTAAATTACTCAATATTTTCAAGCTTTATAGAAAATGAAGAGTCTCAAACAGAAATTAATACGAATGATGAAGGCAACCTAGCAGAAAGTTGTCAAGACAGTACCACAAATATTCCCAACGCAGACAATGCAGCAATAGATGAAAGTGAAGACGATATAGATGTAGACGAATTTCCTAAAAGCGATCCAAATTTTGACGAAAAAGATCATGATATAAAACAACTTTATGTAAAGTTAGGTGAGGGCTTAGATACTGATATATCTTTTGAAGAGCTAGCAAACGATCCAGAAATCGATAAAATAATACAGAAAAACATGGAAGAACTTTCAAACACTGATAAATTTACACTCAATGAAAATAATAACATTGATGACGTTATTGATAATATCAGTGACTCTAGTGATTCCGATGACGAAATACCTTTAAATGTATTAAAAGAAACGATATATATGGAAAAAGAGAAACAACAAAGGAAGAAGAAAGATCTAGATCCATTTGTAAGAAACCCATCAAATATTAAAACGTTTCATTATTGGGTTAGGCATTACAAAGCGCGATGTGTAGAACGTTCTACAGATATGAATAAAAAATTTGACGTAGAATTAAAAGAAAACCTTCCTAAAAGTTTTGTTCTCGTTATTCGTGAATGCGCCGCCTTGTTAGGTTGTTCTGCGTTTTCGATTTACAGAACCATGCAAAAATTAGAAGAAATTTTAATAGATTAACTACACCATTTTAGGGTACCAGTGTTATAATTATTTATTATCATATTTGTGATAAGTTTTCATTATTGTTGTATATTGCATTTTATAATATACGTGTGACAATATTACTTTAAAATTATTTATTTAAATCTCCCGTTACTTTACTAGTGTTACAGTGGCATTATTATTGGAAAAGATACTTTTTTTTTTCAGTGTTTTTTATTGTTAAGAACAAACGTTACGGCCCGGCACTTACTTGTAGCTGGCACAAAATGAAATAAATACGTACGTAAAAATGAATTTTTAATTTAAATATTCGCTGACTTAATTTTGACTGATTGATTTGAAATCTAAATATTGTCAGAGTTTCAAGTTCTGGAATATTCGCGAAAATGCTGGGAAAAAATATGTTTAAGTTGTTGCATATAAAAGCTCAGCCCAAATTTTGTGTACCAAAGAGGAATTGGACACAAGTTGGTATGATTGTATGCACTCCTCCAAGGGTGTCTTGTTCATATGGGGTGAGGAAATTTTTATTAACTAGTTTACCCGTGCGCCCCGACTTCGCACAGGTGTACATTAGTACACTCCATTTACACTCTAAAAGACCGATGTCCTATAAATGTTGTCTGTTCTTTTTCAGTCTTATTGACTCGATGATTATGAACTTTGAACTTGCATTACGCGAAATAGTTACAGGTTACTAGATAGAGGTAGTGGTGGCATGTTCAGAACAAAGAAATAAGCCAATACATACTCAAATTGAGTGAGGCACATTGTAGCTTTTTTCAATTTACTTTGCCTTACGAGTTATAATAAATTTTTTTTCAGGAAAAACTTTTACATATTTTGTTTCTGTATACCGTTTGGTTTTCGCCAGTGGCATACTTTCTAACTCAACTGAAAGTTTGGCGACGGGAGTACATTCAGGAACAGAATTAATTGTGTACTTCATGTATTTACGTTTAAATAGTAAATGTTAATGAAAATGACAAAGTTGATTTATTTTTGTTCCCATTCCATACTTATTTCGAATTAAATACAGTTAATTACAAAATTAAATTCATAGATTTTGTAAAAACTGATGTTGAACTTAGTCTCGCTCATTAAACTCATTACTATATTAAAAATGTTTTCTATTTTGTCGTTTTTATTTCCCGGAGTACCTTTAGGTTGCGCTTCTCGTACGAATATGTAAACAAGCTATTTGTCACATTACAGCTGATGAAATATTGAGACCATTATTAGGTACCGTGTCTCGCTGTCTGCTGATATTACGTCTAAGTAAGTAATCTATGCTTGCAGACTACTCCAACCTTCAAAATTTTCAAAAATGACATGACCTACGTGACAACATCACATGACGCCGAAGTCAAGTCAACTGTCAGTCAAGTCAAAGTCTAACTAAACTAATCTAAGGTACATTCCAAAGTGTACTATCTATGGTACATTCTATGTTATGTAGTCTGTGAGTGAATCTAAGCTGAACCTGAAAGTCAAGTAGTAGTCTGAAATGATTTGGTTTGGTTGTTGTTTATTTTAATTCTAAATTGATGATAATACATAATATAGTTTTGTTACAATGAAAGAATCCAAACAAACCGTCGCGGAGCTGCGAAGTTACTTCGCGACACATAACGTACTCCGAGAGTACATAGCGCATACTTCGAAAGTTCATTCGGTTGGCTGGTCCTGCGATGGCAGGAGGCTCGCGTCGGGCTCCTTCGATAAAAGCGTCGCGATTTTTATATTAGAGAGAAACAGACTGGTCAGTAAAATATTTCTTTGTTCTCAAATATTGTACGTTACGATCTTGTATTTAAATTCACGTATTTGAGGTTATGTTTATAGTGCCGCAAGTGCACTATGTTTCGTAAATGGTAGAACTTGTATGGTTCGACCGGGGAAGTACCACCGCTGCACCCATGTCAGCCGCAAGTCTCTGTCTGAAGCAAATGAAGCAATTCAGTTGTGTCTCGGTAGAAAGGTGCAGTTGCCGGCCACACTTACATGAGGCGACCATCAGATCCCGGGGCAGCAGCGCAACTACATGCCACCTCAGGCAGGACACGAGCCTGCTTGAGGTTGGATGTAGATATCCATGGGCGACAGCGACCACTTTACACCAGGTGGCCTGCATGCTCGTCTGCTACTTCATATCATAAAAAAAATTTACTATGCCTAGCACTTACATACTTGATTTTAAATGAGTAAACCCAAGAGTTTTTTTTCGACAGCTTTTTGTTCTTTCCCAGTCAACCATAACCAAATGTTTCATTAACGTTATGTAAATTATTACATAACGTTACAATGAATACATGGTGGTCTGCCATTCAAGGACTGGGGTTTGATTCCCAGTGAGGCAAAGATTACATAATGAAAAGTTGTCATTGACGTCAATCACAACACAGGGCTATGAGTGTGAAAAGTTATTAATTTATTTCAGGTTCAAGACTTTGTGTTCAGAGGTCACACTGGGTCAGTGGATCAGCTGTGCTGGCATGCCTCACACCCAGACCTCCTCAGCACGGCTAGTGGAGACAAATCTGTTAGGATATGGGATGTCAGGTGATAATAAGTTTCATATAATCAATCAGTCAACGAAGTGCACATAGCCTGGCTGGTAGTGTAAATCGCAAGTGATAATATTGTTAAACAACTACGGGCACGGCTGGTACTCAATGGGTCGCTAGTGGCAAATTTCACGCTCTCTTCTGTGCTTCGAAGGGAACGTTATGCTGTTGGCCCTGGTTGTTATTGATTGATAAGAGTTGTTAAGCTTAGTTAGAGGCCCTAAGGGTGATTTGACAACATCCAACATTTTGCCACATAAGTTTTGGGACATAAAAAGGGTTGAAAGGATATTTATAAACAATCAGCGTTTTACAGAACCCACAAATGCGCTGCAACCATATCAACGAAAGGCGAAAACATTAACATAGCGTGGTCACCGAGCGGTGCAACCATTGCTGTGGGGAATAAAGAAGATTTGGTTTCCTTTATAGATGCCCGCACTTATAAAGTGGTGAGTTTGATTATTGTGAAATAGTGTCTACTATAGTCCAGGGGCTACTATAGGCCAGGGGCTACTATAGTCTAGGGGCTACTCTAGTCTAGGGATTATGTCACACGTTAATGGGGAGGGGGTTGACGAATGTGACATTGTGTGACAAATGTGACAAAGGGTAGGGAGAGGAAATTTTGTGACATAATTTTTTTTAAATACAATATTTTATATCTGATGTAAAATAGTGAAATATGTGACAAATGTGACCAGCTGTGACAGACAGGGGAGGGACCAAAAAATCATGAAACAAAATTAGAATAGGAATGTACAGGGCTGACGTTATAGTATCGAATTCATGTTGTGTCATTATGTGTGTTCTCAGGCAGTGGAAGAACAATTTAACTTCGAAGTGAACGAGATATCATGGAACAATGCTTCGGATTTGTTCTACCTTACAAATGGACTAGGCTGCGTGCATATACTGACGTAAGTACCTGACCTACATTAATCGACAAAAGAGTGGATGTCGATAAATAAATTATTTTGTTTATCTATTTATTGTACACCAACATAATATACAATGTTTCAAGATACATGGCAAACTATAATTTTCTTATTGTCATCAATAAAAATAACGCTTTACACTCACAGCCCCACACTAGGATTTCCTACGTCGTGGGTGGACCAGAATAATGACATTAATGACCATTACACCTGGTCTGGTATTATAATTAAAGGTGATTTTTGTGTTTATTTTGTCCAGGTACCCAGGTCTAGAACTACAGACGGTGCTAAAGGCTCATCCTGGCACTTGTATATGCATCGAACACGACCCAACTGGCAGGTACTTTGCCACTGGCTCGGCTGATGCATTAGTGTCTCTGTGGGATGTGGAGGAATTGGCCTGTCTCCGAGTCTTCTCCAGGTATAAGAATAATGTTTAAATCCCATTTGCTCAAGACTGTTGCAATAAAGCCTTTGTAAGTTGTAATAAAGCCTTTGTAAGTTGTAATAAAGGTACATATAAAAATATGTACCTCATATTTTAGTAGAAACTTGGCTGATCTATTCATTTATATAAAAGTTTCGTAGTTTTGTACTATACGATTTGTTTACCGAATAAAAAAATATGTAATATAATGATTTGAGAAAATCAAAGGTGCATCAGGAATTTGAAACTGGATTCATCGGAACGATAGACCAAAATACAGCCAGCTATCATTGGCACATTGCAATCAGTCTTTTTGCTATGATCAGATTTGTTATAATTATTGTCTCCATATATTGTATGGAGTGACACAAATCCATTGTTTTGTCTACTCCTACACTTGTTGCAGCATTGCCGCTAGTATTTTAAATGAAGGCCAGTCTATGCCTCTTAAGTCGATACACATTATTGGCAGTGCGTAGCTTGGATGTTGCTAATTTCTTTTTAAGGTTCTGTAGTCCTAAAAAAACCATAGTAATATGTATCAAAAACTTTAGTAAATAAAAAATGAAATGAAAATGAATGAAAAAATGGAATGGAATGAGTTGTTTAAATCAGAATATTTTAGCATCAAAATGTTACTATTTTTAGGTTAGAATGGCCAGTAAGAACACTGTCATTCAGCCACGACGGTCGGCTGCTGGCGTCCGCCAGTGAAGACCACATCATAGACATAGGAGACACAGAGACAGGTAATTCAATTTTATATTTAGAGACATAACCTTATTATAGTATGCTCCCATATATATGTGGAGCTGTCTCCGCTGCTAATAGTTTTGTGAGCTGAAAAGACACCAGGTATGTTTCACTGGAGATAAGGAAGTTCTCCCAGTGTGCTGAAAGCCACCGAGGACAAGAGTCTTATTGCAAGTAAGTACTTGTGTTTTGGTTGGGGAGGGTGGATGGAAAGACATTTGAGGCTGTCAGCGCAAAAGTGGCTTAACCTGAAAATAACTATGGAGAAAATTTATTAGTACATACCTAGATGAAATTTTATTTTTCAATTTGATGGTCAATGTATGGAATCTAATATAAACATAATAATGATGTTTTTCTTGTTATTCTACTCAATCAAGTTTAGGCCTTAGTTTAGTTTTGATTCAATTTTTTGACAATTTTATATCTGTTGCTATGTTCAGGTTGAAAACGTAAAAAATGTTGGTCAGGCCGGTTTCGCATTGACAGCCTGATTTGGCGTACACAATTCAGTCAGCTGTTTCGTTTCAAGAAAATCAAATATTGTTTTGCCTTCGTTAATTTGATGCTTCACGTATACGAGGAATTGTAAAACTATAATTATAGCTTTTATGTGGAATCCATCCTAATATTATAAATGCATAAGTAACACGTCTTGTGATGAACATTGGCTACTTTTTTCTCCCATTTTTTTTAGTTTTTCCAGAATATTCCAATTTTTTTTCGATATAGTATTAAATAAATTATGAATTACAAATTCCACAGGCGAGAACGTAGCGGAGATACCTGTAGCTGCAGCAACGTTCACAGTGGCCTGGCACCCTTCACGGTACCTTCTGGCGTTCGCGTGCGAGGACAAGGAGCCCCCGGAGCGCAAGCGGGATGCCGGGAACCTCAAGCTGTGGGGACTTTCGCCGAGCTGACGTTCCGAACAAGTTTTTATTATTAAAGAAGTAGAAATGTTTTAAAGGTTGGTTTTAAAAGAATTGGTACAGTTCGCCCGGGGAGGCACCACCGCTGCCCTCACACCTACAGTGAAACAAGTCTTGTGGCAAGTACTTGTGTATTAGTTGGGTGGACGCCTCCATGTATGACCTCAAACAGGTCTTCTATGCTATTTGAGGTTAGATGTGGGTGTTCATGGGTAAAGTGTAATCATAAACAGTAAAAAGCATTTGCGTATGTTGTTAGTCCTGAGGAATTAAGATGGTTAATTTAACTTTGAATAGCTCCAAAGTATTTTTGTTCAAAATTTTCAAAGTTTTTTAGTCTTCGTATAGAGTTCTTAATGGTCTCTTGGTCAAAATAGTGAATATCTGCTCTAGAGTCTAGTCACTCTAGTTTAACTTTAGATAAAGATAAAGAAAGATACTTAATAAAATATTTAAGAAAGTGGCAGTAAAATTTTTTGACGCTACTTGTGTGTAAATGTGATGTTTGATTACTGTTCTATTACGTAAGATTGTAATTATATAAGGATATTTTTAAATAAAATTGATATAAAATTATAATTAATGTATTTGTTTAATATTGTTTTCCAATAACCTTAGTTGAGAAACATTTAGCATGGTCGACTTAGATTAATAATAATGTACATCTAAATTACATAATAATATTAATATAATAACTTTACTGCTTTATATACAAAACAATTAACAATATTATTAAAAAATATTTTTTTTACTTCGCAAATTTGTATCGCACTTTTGTGTTTGGACCCTTAAAATATAATATTATGTGTCTGAACTGAACGGAAATTTATAAAATTTAAGCTTTAGTGAATGACCCGAGGTAACGTTTATTGTAAACCAAGTGGGGCACAGATTAATAAAAGTCGTAAGAACTTATTATTAAGTCCGGGGTAAGAGATATCATTCCTCCAATACTCATGATGATTCAATATGATTTCATACATGATTCAACATAATAGTAGATAGTGCTACTTAAAATGATTTTTTTAAGACTAGCTCAGCGGTCCTATCTTGTAATCACTGGAAAATGATGGTATAATTAAACAAATTAATTGATATAGATTGATTCTTGCACACAACACAAGTTATCGTCTAATTATTATTATTATAAATTACTAGTTTAAAGTAAAGAACAAAAACCATTTGTTGTGATGCTTCTATATAAATTCATAGTTCAATCTTTTGCTTTATTATGTTTCTCTGCGTTTTGTGTGCGCATGCGTGTCGCCGTCAAAATTCTTTCTTCATTACCCGTGATGACCCGTGTGGTGTAGTGGTTACCACGCCAGTCCACCATTCGAAGGGTCCCGGCGGGGCAGAAATTTAAATGATGGATTTAGATTTCTGTTGCCGGTTTGGGTGTTTGTGTGTGTCCATGGCACCCGCGACACAGGGAATCCTAGTGCGGGGCTGTGAGTGTGAAGGCGTTATTATTATTATTCTTTCCATTCATTCATTCTTTTTCTTAGTTTGCCAACTCTATTTAATAACACTCATACTGGAACATTACCGTAGTTAGCGCCATCTATTATCAAATTCTGAAACCTAGGGTTTTCTTATTAGGTATCAGTTACCAAGTCTCGACCTGATACCTATTACTCCTCTCAAGGTCTTCCATGAAGCTTCTCGACTCTTCCACGGTCAGTCCCCCGGCTTTGTTGAAGACTTCTTCAATGAATGCGTCCCTAACATTGTCAGGCATGTTCTTAGCGTTGCCCGATATGAATATTTGTGCTTGATTCTCCTTTATTAAGTTCCATAGAACGTCTTTGTGTTCTGATATCTTGTGTTGGACGTAACTGTAAAAATTCATTATCATTGTTAATATACGTATGTAATGGAATCTTTGAACATAATTTTCAACTGCGGCCTTAGTCACTATGACATTAAAAACACGTAACGCGGCCCGCATATGATTCTTCAATTCCACGCACAATGACTCACATCCCACGCATAATTCCGCGATTGGCGCGTCACACGTAGTGTATATTATATACTTTACAAGGCGTGGCGCGTTTCGAACGCACGTTTATGTTTTAAGCGCGTTATGACATCACACTTTATTGATAAGGATCTTATGTGTCATAGCGAAAAAGGTACTTTTTCAAAAAGGCTTTTGAGATGTGTATGTTTATGATCTATCAAGGAACAATGACAATACAATAATTTGGTACATCGGAGGTGATCTGATGGAGAAGTGTGGAGAAGGTTGAGGGAACTCTTCAGTAGCTTCTAGTAAACCATTCGAGTTTGGACTCATAAGAATCGTTTGAACGAGTCCAATATAGTGGTATATACGTAAAACTAATAAAAGAGTGTTACAAAAGGCTACTTCACCATTTAGTAAATTACTTACACTTTCCTCTCCTGATCTCTAGAGAAGGCACAGTAAAGCGTCAAAAGGCCTCCTTCCACCAAGGCTTCGAGCTCGGTACCACAATGGAAGTCTTTGCTTCGGTACCGACAGCCGTAGAAAAGATGTAGAGTGTGCTTATCTGCAGTTCCATTGTGCCGTCGCTCTTGGAGAAGACTCCGGAAGGGAGCCAAGCCGGTGCCAGGGCCGACCATTATGTGTGGAATTGTCTGGAAATCATACAAATAAT
>DWAV01000967.1:0-15374 GCA_018231305.1 Noctuana lactifera
GGGTTGTCCACCCCTTAGTTTTTTATGTTATATCCGGTACGAAGTTCGCGGGGTCTTCTATCGGGGTTGTCTATATATTTTAAAGTTTACACCTTTGCAGTATTCTTGTATTTTCTCTGTAGTAGTTTCGATCGTGTTCGTTAAAAAAGTAATCAATTAATCGTACATGTTGTATCGTAAAGTATTTATTTTTGAGAGCGAACCAAAAAATAAACCTACAAAAAACAAATGACATGACAATGACAATAAATAATAAATAAAATAAATAAAAATATTTTTATTCATCATAAGGTATTTGTATACACTCGATGAACGCCAAATACACAGTACATGACGTGATACTCGAAAAACATGACAGGAATCAATCTAGAATTAAATCAAGTATCAATTTTTCATCAATGTAAACCTTTAGTGTAAATCTTTCATGGCGCAGTTGGGTTATTATTAATCAGAATTTGGTTCAAACTTATTCTCTCAATTGTTGTGTTTTAACGTCGTGAACAACACACTACTCTGCCGGACAGCTGACAGTTAAACAATCGCAATAACTGCTTTAATCACCCGTAACTTGCAGGGACTCAGGAAGTAGATTCATACGTTGCGGACATTGATGACTTCCTACCATTCGAACTATTTGATACTCAACATGGTATCAATCAATCGCTATTTGCATGCAAACAGTTTTTATTTAGATTTTGCAAACTAAAAATTAGTCCCGTTCGTGTAACACAATTATTTTTACAATATTTTTGATATAGGTTCTAATTCTAAGTATATTAGAGGCTTGGAGAGAATCTAGATACTAAAAAAATCTGTTAGTTTCATATATACGTAAGAATAGTAAAATACACCAGTAGGTTATAATGGAAAAATCTTGAATCTTATAAAATTTAATATGAAATTTAAAAAAGAAGCAAAAATGAAAAAAAGCAAATCCCATTTACAGATAAAACTGATTTTATGCAAGTTAGGTATTATTAACTCAACAATAAATATCATGAAAGGCATGAAGATCTTAGAGAAAGTGACTCGCAAAAAGAACACATTTTTTCTATTGCCGCCTTTAAAAAAGGGTAGGTATGACGGTATGAAAAATAGAAGATTGCAAAAAGAGAAAGATTGTCATTTATTTGTCGTAGAATTCAGACTGGTTTAATTAAAAGCATTAAGACTGATTACCTTAAAGAATTGGGAAAAAATAAGTTAAATAAAATCTAAAGAATAGTTTCCTTTCTCCAAGGCCAACGGAAAGAAACTCCATATTTTCCGTATAAAGTATACTAAA
The DNA here is from genome assembly GCA_018231305.1 of Noctuana lactifera. NCBI lineage: Eukaryota > Metazoa > Arthropoda > Insecta > Lepidoptera > Hesperiidae > Noctuana > Noctuana lactifera. The sequence continues at coordinate 1,286 of DWAV01000967.1, forward strand.
ATTTTTCTACTTTCCGTAAGATTCAATTGTAAATTTTCTCTGTGTTTTATTTGAACAAAATCCATTTTTAATCCATAACCATTTTAAAAACATAACATTTGCATAAGCTTTTGAATCTAAGCTTTTTAGTATATCAATGAGTAACAATTAGATTTTGCATGAAATTTTGAACAGCGCTTTGTGGGCGTTTTTGGAACTCAAAATCGGAAACACAAAGAAAATGTTCGAACAGAGCGAACCTATGACACGTTTTGTTATTGCAATAACTTAACTATAAACTAGCACTATACATAAAGCCGATTATGTACTACCTAATTTGATCGGTCACGTATAATGGTGCATAATGGCGCGTCAAGGCGAACGTAGCTCGGTCTGATTGTCCACGGCGCCCAGAGGAGCTCGTTGTGCGACACGCATAGCAATGCAGGTATTTGCGCAGTTGATGTTTAGTTAGGACTTCATTCTACTACTAGTATCAGTTCATTTAATAGATTTATATACCGTTCGCGGAAGGTTTATTTATTCTTCACGGACCTAAATTACAATGGTACATAGGGCAAACTTAATGCCTTAGTAGGTACACAAGATTAACTAAAGATAACCGTAAAAATACTAACTTAAATACAACCAAAGTAAGTATAAGGTTGACCATTATCATCAAACCATCACCTAGCAAACACTGATGGTAAGTGGCTACCGTCTACGACCATAAGTAGTACCAGAAAAGTTGTCGCTCCACTAGTTACCCAATCAACTCGAGTGGATTTGACCGACAAATTAGGGATTTGAGATACAAAAAAATCATTCAAGGAACATTCAGGTGCAAACTTGAAACTCGAGTCACATGAGTGAAAGATTTCACTCGAAAACTCGAGTACCTACCTATAACTCGAGTAAGGTAGTAAAATTACTCGAGTCGCAAAATCCTACGAGTCGCATCACTACTTGAAAGCACTAAACATAGAACCCTTCCAATAACTATTTGAATTAAATATTGTTTAATATCGTAGAATAAGTCCTCGTGATTCAATGCGTATCTGATGTTATGATCTGGGGGATAGATTTGCATAATTGCGACCGATAGCCAACAGGCGGAAAGGTTGGCTGCGTCTTCCAATGCATTCTTAATAGACACAATATACATTTAATAAGCCCAGTGCAAGCACCTATAAATTTTGTATTGTATTATCGTGACCTGAACATTTTGAAACCTTCACCGTTACAGCTAACCACATTTAACTGCTTAAATAGGTAAAACTTGGTGCATGTGGATGGGATGTGAACCCGGTCCTCTCAAATGAGAGGCCTATTTCTTAACCACTGGGCTCTCACGGCTGTAGAACATCAATCATTATTTATTTAAACTTCATTACAAAACCTTCTAAAAAAATGGATACAAAAGGCTTAACGCCAAAATGGCATTCTCTACCAGTATACAGTCCCTTAAAAGAAATGTTAATGTTGTTATATGCAATAGGTACCAATCTACGATTCCGGAAATCGTAGTAAGTTAGTACAAAGTTACTCACAGTCGTTAGTCACGAGCCCATTGTACTAAACAGCAATGTACCTGCAGGCATGCCATGAGCCATGAGTAATAAGCAATGTCCTCGTATCTGATAACACTCGTTTGCTTAGCTAATGTTTTGCAATGGCTACACATAGAGTGATGTGACAAACTAATGAGTCCTTAGTTCGCAATTAAAGCACTATCTTGTTTTGTCGTACTTTTAATTCGATGGAATTATAGTACGTAGTACCCCTTTTGGGCTCAAAGCTAGCAAAATATCACTTTTCACAGAACAATTGAATGAAACAAAACATGACCGAAATTGCGTGTAGTTAGCGCCAAATATGTACTTATATTCTTCAGTAACACTTTAAATCGCTAAGTAAGTCACGTCGTAATTCATATTAGAATAAAGTATTTGTTAAAATTTTAACTCGATAACATGCTATCTATTGAAAATAAATCGATTATCTTAAGCACTAGCCTTTTGGCAAAGCCTATCAAATTGTGCGATGGCCGTGCCATGTGAAATCTTACAAACTATTTGACTAATTGTGTTAAGAAAATAAAATAACCTCTTAAATAGTAAAATCAACAGAAAGGTATCTAATTGATTATTTTCTTAGGTATAAGATGAAAAAACACAGTTTCTCTTGCATAACAATTTACCTGACTAAAAATTAATCACTTTGTAATGGAATTTAACGATTAAGTTGTTGTGTTGTAATGACAACAGAAAAACTAAAATGTTTCTCACAAACGAAGGTTATTATCTAAAGACACTGATTGCTTTAACATCTGTAAACAATTCAGTTTTTCAGCTATAGGTACCTACCTAGACAAAAAATTCGCCTTCGCCGTTGCATTTCGGCTTGAAAAACGTACTTCTCATTATTGAAAACTATTCATTATCCATATTCCATTTGACAAACGCTTATTTGAATGAAACAAAGATAATATCTTGTGAATGAAGTATGAAAATAATTATCCGTTTCATATAAAATGTAAGTAAAGTTAATTCAACAAGGCGCGGCCTTATCAGTGCGATAGAAAATGAGGCCGCATGAGTATCGGTTTTATTACCTACAGGTAAACAATGCGACATATAAAAAATGGACATCAAACAACGTTCGAGGTATAAAATCTAGGCTAAATTAGTTTAACAATACTAATTGTTCATAGGCCTTTTTAAAAACATACATATAGCTTTAATAAAAAAGAATTGACTGGGCATAATTCGGTAGTTATCGTAGCAAGAGGTATGTATCAACATTTAGTTTATTATTAAATCAAAGAAGTACCATAAGTACTTAATTTAAGTAGACATGCATTTTACGTAAATTCCATATAACGTAATCCAATTCCATATATCCCCCATATATCCATATATTCCATATATTTGGGAGGTCCCAAATCCTAATTGAATTCATACGCTGCGTTACCATTTCAAACAAGATGGAAACTGCGTTTTGCTTTTTGAAAACTCTATGAAGCTTGAAAAAACTGTTTTTTGAAGTCGTTTTTTGTAGTCGCTCTGAGATTAGGTACTTTAATTGTAATTAGGTAAAGTTCATTACTGACTTTTAAGTAAGTATTCATATGATCATAAGAATAGATTAAATTCTAGAAAGATCTAAAGCGAAAGCCAAACTAAAAGTTAATGTAAAGCAAGAGTAGGTACCTTATTGTTTTATTCAAAGACTTAATAGAATTTCGCTGCGCTCTACTAACTCTGCGGTATTGCCATTTCCATTCGCTTTGTCCACTTTTACTGATTTTCCTTTCTCCTATTTCCAATATATCATTTAATCCCTGTATTTTGTCCTTTTACTCATATGTAACAAACATATCGTATCGTATCGTATTTAAACTCATTTACATTTTAGTGTCGTAGAACTTCCTTGAAGACATTGTCTAAGACTCCTAGAGATTAAAAAACATAGATTCTTATCATTTACATAGGTATATTTAATTTAGTTTTAGTAGTAGTAATGTAACCATAAATTGAAACGCTAGTTTATAATGAATCTATGAATGTAACCTTATTATCTTGTAATTGACAGAAATAGTAGAACAAAACTGAATAATCCAATAAAACGTTACAAATAAATAGAGTCGAATCGTTATTTTCATTATCATACATGCTATTAGGTTCACTGTGAATACAGAGTCTAAAGAATTTTAGTATTGTGCAAATGTTCTTATGTATATCATAATATTCATAAGAGATGCGGAATGTTTATGTATGATTCATCTTTTGCATTATTCATTCAATAATCCACTATAATAAGAATAATAACGTACTATTATTGTTACAGGATAATTGTATTGAAATGACAACTAATTTGTTATTTACTGAATGGGAACGCCTGATAATAATATTACTCAGATTATTATGAACTAGCTTAGCTTTTTATGAGTTTAGAACCGGGCCCCTAATCATCAAAAATATAGTCGATTGGACCATGAAATCACGTAGTCCTATACAAACTATGGCTCTCCATTTCACCCCCTTAGGGGTAGAATTTCTAAAAATCCTTTCTTAGTGCTCGCTTACATCGTGAACCCATGTAGCAAATTTCAAGTTTCTATTTACAGTAGTTTCGACTGTGATTTCGTAAACAGTTGCATACAATTGAACATGCCTTCGATTCATGTGTATGTTTTCAATCTTTCTATCTTTCATACACGAGTAAGATTCCAAAACTGTTGTTTTTTTAGCTTCCTTATCACCACGCCCTATCAATACACCGATATTGTTTCAATCGATGGATGTATCGTTATCGACACGTATCTTTCGTCTCTTTCACTTCCTTTCAGTGGATTGCGATAGAAGATTTTAACTAGAAAATGTATTAGTAATTTCTATTTATTATATCTACTTTATAAAATTATGATGAAAAATATTAATCTTCATATTTGCCTTTCCTTTATGATGCACCTACCTAGTTTATTTATTTTGTTATGAATTTCATTATAATTTCAAAAAAATTATCATAATTTTCTCTATTGTCTTTTACTAAACTGTTAGCTTTAACTACCTCTGCAGGAGGTTCTTTATTCGAGTTACCAATTAAGTAATTTTGATAATCCAGTCCTAATCTTATAATATATGCAAAAGAAGTTTTAGTAAAACAACTCTTTTACTCTTTCTAAAACGTCACCTTCCTTTATAGAGTTCGTTTTAACTTCTAGATACTTACAATTTTGAACACTTTAACCACGATGGTAGCGATTGTTTGAACGGACACCATTTTCACTAATTTCACTATTATCCTTTTAAATCACTTTATCTGTTTTAAAACACTGCAATTCTTTTGTCTTGTGTCCGTTTTTGTGAACAGGTAAATCGTCACTGGGTGATTTCATTTTATCAGCAACTTTAGTTTTATCATCGTAGTTCAAGCATACAGTGTAATCTTATCTCTTGGCGAATTAGTAGGACAGGTTGCAGCGTACGATGTTTCGGCCCTACATCTGCCGTTCAAAATTAGATTTAAAACCTAAAAAGTAAGGATTATTTTCGCGGATCAGGAACGTGACATTCCGAAAATGTATTTAGGTTTCGAACAACGTCACAACATTAATTATTCTATTCTATTAAAAAATGACTAACCCTCAAAATATGTACCATGTGTGGTACGTTTTATCGTATATGTATTGTGTACCATGTAGAGGGACCTGGGTTAAATTCGCAGAGAGCAAAATTTATAATTATGAAATTAGGTTGAAATTATGAAATGTTATAAAAAATTATGAAACGCTTGACATCGTTTCTTGCTTTGCCTCTTCCAATTACGAAGAATATAAGCCACGGGCCTATTGCAGTTTGTTATTAAGGAAACATTTTAAAATTCCAGGAGCTTGGTTTGGATATAACGAATGAACAGATCGAAGAGCTAGAAGCTGCTGTCCATGACATCGACTTCGCCTCCGCGGCGGAACACGAAAAGAAGGTATGGTATTGTTATAAAGATGCTCTATTTCTATTTAACTGTGGACGAACAACTGTTTAGCTGAAACTTTGCTCAACAATTTCATTTGATATAAGTAATATGTTTTGCATTTTGGTTGTCAAGTTATTTATTTATCCATTAAATGTACACCCCCTCCCATATATGACAAGGTTCGGCGATCACTCATAAGAATGCCTCATAAGCCCAATAGGAATGACACACACCGTCATTTTTATTGTGGTTATGAGACGGACGGTTTGAGCTCCAGCTCTCACCGCCCGCTATCCCAAAAGCCTCCTCTTATTATTCGCCTCTTATAACAGGCAGGTTACTACGTAGCTGTATACTGAACCCCACCTAAAGCGACAAGCTTTAAGCTTCTTAAATTTTTTGGTAACCAACTGTATTTCTTTAAGGTTCGTCATGACGTCATGGCGCACGTCCACACGCTGGCTGAGCGATGCCCACGAGCTGCACCCATTATTCACCTCGGAGCTACTTCCTGCTACGTGGGTGATAACACCGACTTGATCGTGTTGCGACATGGACTGGATTTGTTGTTGCCGAGATTGGCCGCCATTATTAGCAGGCTGGGAAAATTTGCTGATGAGTACAAGTAAGCTTGCTTTTTTTTATAAAAAGTCATCAACCGCGTCGATAAATATCCCAACCTCAATTAACACTGAAAGTAAAGTAAATCTGTGTGTTATTAAGTATAGTTCGAAAGACAAATAAAATACATCGCTTTATTTCTTGCATGATCAGAAACAATTTATTGACCTCGTTAGTAACCAGTTTATTATTATTTGCTAACAAATCAACGTTGTATTTTACAGGTCGCTGCCCATCCTCGGCTTCACCCATCTCCAACCAGCCCAACTAACAACTGTAGGTAAACGCGCCTCTTTGTGGCTGAGTGATCTACTTATGGATGAAAGAGCTCTGTCACGTGCGAGAGAAGACTTGAGGTTCCGAGGTGTAAAAGGAACTACTGGAACCCAGGCGTCTTTCCTGCAGCTATTTAAAGGAGATGGTGCTAAAGTACGTGCTCTTGATAAAAGAGTCGCGGAGCTGGCTGGTTTTGACAAGCGATACATCGTCACCGGGCAAACCTATTCAAGAAAGGTCGATCTCGAAGTTATCTCGGCACTATCAGGCTTAGGAGCAACAGTACATAAAATGTGCTCGGACATACGGATCCTGGCGTCCAGAAAGGAAATTGAGGAACCGTTCGAAGCCTCTCAAATCGGATCTAGCGCCATGCCCTATAAGAGAAATCCGATGCGTTCTGAGCGCTGCTGCGCTTTAGCTCGTCATTTAATAACTTTGCATGCTAACGCTGCAAATACACATGCAGTACAATGGCTAGAGCGTACTCTGGATGACTCTGCTAACCGTCGTATTACCTTAGCCGAGGCCTTTCTGACTGCTGACGCTTCATTAATTACTCTACTCAACATTTGCCAAGGACTAGTTGTATATCCTAAAGTCATTGCTCGTCATATTGCACAGGAGCTGCCATTTATGGCTACCGAAAATATTATAATGGCTATGGTGCAGGCCGGTGGAGACCGCCAAGTGTGCCATGAAAAGATTCGAGTTCTTTCACATGAAGCTGGCGCTGTGGTGAAGCAGGAAGGAAAGGATAATGATTTGATCGAGCGAGTGAAAAAGGACGGCTACTTTGCGCCCGTTATATCACAATTAGATAAGATTCTGGACGCATCTACTTTCATTGGAAGAGCTCCTGAACAAGTCACTGAATTCCTTGAAGAAGAAGTTGTGCCTTTATTAACGAAATATAAGGACGCCCTGGCTGCAGTTGAAAAGCCAGTTACGCTAAATATTTAATAGTTTGATGATAATATATGTTATTCTTGACATGAAATGAAATACAATTTTAATTATGAATAAAATGATATATTTACATTACAGCGCAATGATTTATAAACGTACAAAAATATGACTTCACTATTTTACAAACATTACATACTATATGAACTAGACACTGGTAACTAAATGTTCAATCAATAATGCCGAAAATTCAAAATACTTAGCGATCATAAGCTTTACGAGAGCATGAGTAATAAATAACTATAAAATAACGTTACAACAATCAAACAAATAAATAAGCCTATAGAGTTAAAAGAGAGACTCAAATCATCAACTTAATCATTTCTGACAAACAGTAGAGAACATTTCGTGATCACATCTTATCACAATTTCGATGGCACGTCGAGATTCATTGAACGGTCTTTCACATAACTAATTCAAAGTGTATTAGTAAGAAGTGTATCGCCTTGGCAAGCGGGACCTTGACTTGGCCAGTTGCAAGCACCTAGATTAGGATCAAAACTTAATTGTACCGGGCAATTGAAAACATGCAGTGTAAATCTTTGCTTTGTGCAGTCCCATCTGCAAGCATAGAACTTGTTACATTGTTTCGGGTGACGGAACAATCCGGCTCTCTTACAGTCAACAGTTCCTTGTAGAGTTTCGTCTCTGCTCCTCCATCCGCCCGGGCCATAACGGTCAAACGATTGAGAATCAATAGTTACGGTATCGCCTCCTCCTTTAACGATAGTAGATGATGGTTCTTGATTAATCAACACCGTTTTGTATGTGGGAGCTGCAGTAGACTGAACTCTGGGTCTAATCCGGACTAATCTCTCTGTTGTGGACACAATCGGAGTGCTAGATACAAAGGAATCAGAGTATGTCTGACCATTAGATATGATGTCTACTTTATTGCTAGCTTCCTGATAATCTTGGTAGAATGAATCATCTGGTACAATGATAGGATTGTAAGTAGATGATACAATTGGTGTTGGCGTCACTGGTGTACTAGCTGTTCTTTGTGACCAAGATTCATCACCGATGTCGCCGCGACTAGAATCGTCATAGTAAGTACTGTAATCATTTATTTCCTGTTGAACCTGTGTAGTTGGCCTTTTTCCCTTCAGCACCAAAACTGGTGATTGGCAACTGCAAACAGCGCCTAATTTCCTTACAAGAAGAGGATTGAAATCATTTATCTTTGTGACGACAGCTACCTTAGGTTTAGTTCTTCGAGAAGACGAATGAGTCACTTCCACTAACTCTTGTTTTACTGGTGCGTATGTAGAACTGTATGACTCTACGGGTTCTGCAGCTGATGATAAACCAGCATCAGAACCAATGGTTCCAAAGCCAAGAAGATTAGACTTTGATGTTTCTACAACTATGTTCTGTTTACGCTTATAGGGAGCTGCGGTGCTAGAGACAAAGCTATCGTCACTGTTGTAGACTTGGTACTTTTTGTATATTGGTTGATCAGAATCCTCGGCGGGTGGTAGGTATTCAGGAGCCTTGAATGTTGTAGACTCGTAGTAAATAGGTTCTTGAGTAGTAGATTTAACAAACGGCCTCACATACTTTGGTCTAGTTCTTCGGGATGAAACTTCGAAGAATTCAGGTGAGTAAGTTGAGCTAACAATGGGAGGCAAGTATGAGTTATCGGTACTAGATACAGCAATTGGTGCCGATGTAGTGTAAGTCACAGGCGATACTAGGCCGGCGTCTGGTCCGACCGTTCCAAAACCAAGTAGTTGAGATTTTGCTGTTTCAACCACGATGTTCTGTTTTCTTTGAACAGGCGCCGCTGTTGAATGTGACTCAGGGAAATATGTTTGAACGGTATCTTGGTACGGGTTGTAGCCAAGTTTGGAATCGAATGATTTGTCATTGTTATTGTATCCGAAGCTTTCAAAGCTGACTACACTTGAACCACTTGTTTTACGAGGAGGCAAATATTCCAAAGACTCCGTTGGAGATGAAGGAGGTAAATAAGTATTGTCTGTAGATGGTAAATAAGTATTTTCAGGTGGCGGTAGGTAAGTATTTTCTGTTGCTGGTAGATAAGTTTTTTCCACTGGAGGTAGATAAGTATTTTTCACTGGAGGAAGATATTCCGGGGCATTATATTTAGGTTCAGCTGTTGGTAGAAGATAAGCGCGTGACGTTGTTGAGTAACGCGGTCTATAAGTCGTTGTAACAGGTCTAGCTGTCGTTGATACCGGAGGTAAATACTCTTCAGCCTTGTAACCAACTTGGATTTCTGGTGATTCGTAAGCCACTTGCTTAAATGTAGTAGCAGTTGAAGCAGGGAATGATGAAAAGTGAATAGATTCCACTTTCTTAGGAGTATCATACTGTTGAGTATACGTAGATTGGTAATCGTATTCTTGTGTGTCGTGAGTTATAGAGCTCTGATGTACAACAGGTGCAGCGGTAGATACGGAGTAAGTCTGCTGATACTCCGATTTTGGTGGAATATATTCTGGGGCTTTATAAGTTTCCACCTTGGGTGACTCGTAGTCAGTGTAGTGACTTTCATAAATAAGGGTCGATGGTGTTGTTGATACAAACACCACTTTCTTTCCAGCATCGGAGTTACTAGATTCGTGTGTCTGATGGAATACTTGATGAGATACCTCACTTGCGTCTGAGTAGGTTTTGATTACTTTATGGTTTCTTTGTATTTCTGGCTGGCCGTATGTATATCCTTCTTGGCTGACCGGTAAGTAGGTTTCTTGAGGCAGAGTTACTTTAGTGCGAGGTTTAAATGTCTGTGTGTACACTTCAGCAGTAGGTTGAGTGTATTTGAGAATAGGGTTTTCGTAGACTGTAACTTCAGGTTGGTGATAGGCACCATCATCTACCTTGTGGAGAGTTTGTTGACTAAAGGAATGAGTGGAAATTGAGGGTCTGGGAGTAGATTCAATTACTGTTTCTTCGAACTTAACTACCGGCTTCGTGTATTCGTAACCAGATTCACCACCTTGTGAGTAAGTATTGATTTGGCTTTCATCAACTTTGTGGAACGTCTGATGACTGTATCTTTGTGGTTCGTAAGTTGATACAACGATAGGCTGTGGTGTTGTGTACTGAACGACCTTAGGTTCTTCAAACCTGACCTTTGGCTCGGTATATTCATAGCCGGTAGATTCAGTGTCCGCAGATTTAGTTTTACCAGCCTGATGAATTGTCTGCGAACTATAAGAGATTGCAGGACTCACATAAGTGACTGGTGTTACTTTTTGAGTATATCTCAAAATAGGATTATCATAAAGAGTCACTGGTGTCGTTTGGTAAGAGTATTCGTTATGAGTTATTGCTATTGGAGTCGAGGAAGGAACTATCCTTGGGGTTTCAACTTTGTGGATAGTTTGATGGCTATAACTTGGAGTTCTGTAAGTTGCAGTAACAGGCACGGGCGTCGAATATTGGTAGCCAGTATTGGGTTCTTCGTGTAACTGGACTTTCGGTTCATTATACTCATATCCATTTTGGGAATCTTGGGAGAATGTGGTGATTTTACTAGTGTCTACTTTATGCAAAGTCTGATGGCTATATACCTCCGGTTGAGGAGTACTGCTACTGTAAGTTACTACAGGTTGAATGGGAACAGTTGGTCTTGCGGTTGTGTAATGGACAATAGTTTGGGGTTCCTTATAAGTGACGCGAGTATTTACTGCTTCGTATTCAGAAATTTGTATTGGAGGTAAATAAGCATTGCTGGCTTCCTTTACTGGAGGTAAATACTCTTTAGTAAATTCTTTCTTTGGTGGTAAATAACCATTGTTAGTTTCTACTTTGTGTATGGTTTGATGACTGTAAGATTGTGGCGTGTAAGATACTTCGGGCTCAACGTACGTTGTAGGTGCTCCTGTGGTGTAAGCTACCACTTTTCTAAACGGCACTTCTGTGACCGGGGTTGGTTTGGAGTATTCGTATCCAGTTGATTCCACTTTATGTATAGTCTGTGTGCTATGACCAAAACCACGAGGCTTGAATGTGGCTATTGATATAGATGGAGTGGGGGTCGAATACGTAATGCCGTCTTCGAATTTTGTGCTTGGTTTTGAATAATAGTATCCAGTAGATTCCTTAGTAGATCCAGTATTGTAAGTGTCAGTTTCAGTATAATCTCTAGATTCATATTGATAGTTTGATCCTTGGCTGTGGTCGGTAACTTCAATGCTTGGAGTAATGTATTGTTGCTTCACAGCAACCACCGTTGGTTGCACATATGTGACAGCTGGTTGAGTGTACCCAAAAACTTGTTTTACACTTGACTTGGGCTCAACAGGTAAGTAAGTAGTTTTGAACGTAGTGATGGCTGGCAAAGACGTTGTGGCCGCGAACGGCGTGGCAGTTGTTGGTACTCCAGAGGACGTCGGTGTAGTATAGCTATAGCCATCGACGTTTCCGTTATCGCTTCCAGCGTGGCTTATAGACACAGCTGGTTGATCAACGTAACTTAATTGACCGCCTTGGACATTATCATGTATAATTTCATGACCTGACTGGTAGTGTCCTTGATCAGTGTATTCCACGTCAACTAAAGACGTCTTTCCTACCAAACCAACGTTTATTGCTCCAGCCGTCAAAGTATGAGAAGCACCCGTGTAAGCCTTTGCATCAGTTACATAGCTTCCTACGTCTGCGTTGCTATAACTACCATACTGTTGTACGTTTATTTCGGAATTGCCACCGTCAGTATAGCCGCCGACTTCGCCTTCAATTTTGTAAAGGCTTCCAGTAGATTGATAGCCGCCATTAGTAAAATCAACGTAAGCTCCTGAAGAGCCGCTATTTGTATAACCTACCGCATCATACGTTACTCCGTCTTCAAAAGGTCTGTTCGGCTTAGGATAGTAATAACCAGAAGGTTTAATGATAGTTTCATCTAGGTTAATTTTCCCGGAATCAAAGGAGCTAGTGGTATGTTTGTATTTGGAAACATCGTGAACATATGGTTTGACTACAGAGTCGACGTGATTGTAGGGTAGAGCGCGATCACCAGCCGGATTGTGAACATATTTACCGGAGTTGTCCTTAACGTATTTACCGGTCTGATACCTGCGAGCTGAAGTAGTTTTAGGATAAGCAGCGCTCGTAGCAGTATTTTCTTGGTTCCCTGCAGATGCTCGGTTGAAGGAGTTTGAAGAAGCGGCCGGTAGTCTATAGTCGTCTAAAATGAGAGAGCCGCTGGAATACTCATTATCGTTGTACTTGGTGGCTTGAACGAAACCTGCTTCACCGTGCGAAAATCCAGCTTCACCGTTCAAAGCGAGACTGCTGGTCGAGAAGCCAGGGGCAGTGGTTTCAGTTCTGTAGATTTGTCCGGAGGCTTCAGGACTGTACTCCTGGGAGGCTATGAAGTTGGCGTCTAAAGCATCAGCGTTGGAGAGGAACCCGCCCTGAATTCCGACCAGGTTATCTAAAGAGGCTCCAGAGACAAGACTCTGGTGGGCAGCAATATTAACGGAGTCGGCGGTTTGACCTCGGAAACCAGCTGCACCTGTAATTAAAAACAAGCTATGAGTATTTCTTACATTTTATGATTACAAAAGCAGCTTTTAGTGTCAATCACGGCTGCATCTTTTACTAAAGTATTCTTAATGTGTTTCAGTTTCGCTCTGAACATTGTGGTTTTAAAATAAATTATGACCTTAAATAGTACTTGTATCCTCTTTGACATGTTACGTATACATGGATTGCAGTGACCATTTGACAAACTTCAGCTGTATGTTTTTATTTACTTTTAAAAAATGTAGGCACCTAGAAAAATAAAATATTATTAATAATATTACTCACCGGATAGAGTTGCAGCAGAGAAGCCATACGCCTCTGCCTCGTATCTGGCGATGTTGCCACACGCGGGGACTAACCACGGCCAGTCACACTTGAGCCGGCCGGCGTCGAACCCGAGACCGAACGGACAGCGGAACTCGTACGCGGTCAGCGGCGCCGTGCCGTGATCCAGACACGCGAAGAACCAGCGGCAGTTCTCTGGGTCTGCGTAGTAGCCTGCATAAAAGATAATATGATATATTAAAATTCATATATTAAAAAAAAGAAATAACTGCTATCTAACACATCCTATCCTTTATTGCTAACCTATGAACTCCAATTGTGCGCTTGAGTATATTTTTATACGTGTACGTGTAAGTGTGTATACGTGTTTACATCTACATATAGTGTGTGATAATTAAATTATTGTATACCTTCGTGTTCTGGACAAACGAAGCGAGTTCTCGGTACTGGGGCGATCTCCGAGGAGCCGGGGCAAGCCTGCGAGTGTGGAAGGCTGCCGGGCCACACGCACACCTCGTAGCGAGAGTCGAACGCTAGCCCCGCGGGACAGTCGAACTCGAATACCTGATAAAACAGACAATATTGTTATGTTCAATTTTCTATCATAAACGAGCATACAGGAGCCTTATTCGCGAGACGTACGAGATTTCTTATCAATAACGTGTGATTTTATAACGCGCTTAAAACATAAACGTATGCTTGAATCGCGCTCTACACCAAAAGTATAAATATAATATAGACTACGTGTGACGCGCCAATCGTGGTATTATGCGTGGAATGTGCGTCATTGTGCGTGGAATTGAAAAATAATATTATTATGCGCGCCGCATATGCTATGGCACATACATTACAATAAATAACACTATACTATATTAAAAACATAGCCCCGCTGGTAGTGTGAATCACAAGCGATCACATTGTTAAGCAACGTCGGGCGCGGCCGGTACTCGGATGGGTGACCGCTAGTGGCAAATTTCATGCG
>DWAV01000968.1:0-15370 GCA_018231305.1 Noctuana lactifera
AGAACTGATAATTGTCATACTTTTATAATCTATCTATACATATAATCAGTCTGTCTGTTATCCGGCTTTCACGCAAAAAGTAGGATTTTGAGCAAAAGTTTTTTTAAAGCGATCAGTCCTCGGCATCGGCAATATATATTATGCCAAGCCTCCTTGGCATTAGCAACAATATGGTTATGAGATAATAATAGAGAAGGCCATTTCGAACAAGAGCTGTAAAACATGTCGCAAAATTGATTACTCAAAATTATTTTGAAATTTCCATTTTTTCTTTGCATTTTACCTTTCATCGTGTTATTAATGTTTTCCTGAGAATTTTGTAAATGATTTAATGTTTTCTAGTAGTTTGTACGATTAATGTACTATTGATTTTTCAAAATAAATCCAGTTTTCTGTTGACCAAATTAGTGAACCAAAACAAAATTTTATATGAATTCACTTCCTATTTTAAAACGTTTGCCATTTGTGCCAGTGTTAGTATTAATGGATGTTTGTTGATGTATTGGCAACTGATAATAATTTAAACAACTTAATTCAAAACACTAGTTTTTTTTATTGATTTTTTTGTAGTTAATTCGGGACTATTTGAACAATACCAAAAATATTGAATATCTCTATAACGAGCCTCCTTGGCATTAGGGACAATATGGGTAATTTTGTGGGAAATTAGTTGTATTATCACATCCCAAGAGGAAGGAATACCTCGAATAACAAGTCACCCTGTACAATTTAAAAAATCAAATAATTAATTGAAAATCTATAGTAATATAGCTAAAAATTTTAACTCAGGGGAATATTTTTGAGATTTTTTAAATGGCTGTTACTTGGGAACGGTAGCGAATAAATCATGATTACTTTTTTACTGGGCTCGCTATTAGTATGCCATTCTCCTGCTCCCGGCTTATCGTCACGTTTTGGGATAACCTGTATACATTCAATATATAACTTATATGGCACAACAACGTTTGCCAGGTCAGCTAGTTCCTTAATTAGATACTTACAGAGAAACATTGGAGTCCGTTTTGAAGCCATGACATTGAAGCAAAGTACACACTTTCAGAAATTGTAAGCCCAGTAGAAATTGAGCTGGAGTAGGCCTTTGGAAAAACGAATATGTATTCTCCAGGACTTTGTTCCACGCGAGATAAGGTCACACCATGCTCCAACAGTAATTCAGGTGGAATCATCGCAATGTCAGATGGTAACCACATAGGCTTGTTTTGGCATGAAGTTGGGCACAGTTCCTCTACAGCTTGTCTGAATTGCTCGCTTTGTCCATCAGGAATACCATACCTGAAAACAAATTATTATATCGCATCTTTGCCCTGTAGCTCTACGAGGATAATAACTACCAGTCATATAAAATGTTGTCTCTATAACTTTTGTCTAAATACCTTTAAGACAGGTCTACATACTTGTTTCACAGTGAATTTGTTTAAGTTATTGTTAAAACATTCTTGTTATGATCTGAATTTAAATTTTTACCTAAATCTTATATATAAAATTCTCGTGACACAGTGTTTGTAGCTGAATTCCTCCGAAACGGCTCCACCGATTCTCATGAAACTGTTTACTGTGATTAATTTTGTTGGCACTTCAATAGGTTATTTTCATTGACGCGGTGTGGACAACTACGGGTCAAGGAGTTAATTTGTCGATAACGCTTAATTGAAGGGGGGTGGGGTACTTCAATTGTTTATTTTCGTGGGAGCTGCGTGGTGGACCACGGGTATGGGATTTAATTGTCGATAACGTTTAATTCCAAAGGGGGGAGAGGGAATACATACATCAAGACATTCACAGCCATCGAACCTTGAAACTAATAAGTTAACACATTAGGCGGTACGAACGGCGGTATAATACGCTCATATATTTAATAGTAAAAAAAAAATAGTATTCGAAGAATCATGTCCAGTAATTCTATCTTCATTTTAACATAATGTTTCTCTATTCTCATAAACAATATTGATCAATCATAAGAATACCTCATGTTGCCTAATCATGATGCTGTAAGGCGATTATCACACGGCACCGCGCACCGCCGCGGAGGGCGGTGAAGCGGATTTCACGTTATATTGGGGTCTAATAAATCCGTTGTTGCCATACACAGGTACACCGACCGACCGCGCGGTCGAGCGGTGATCTAACCACCACCCGCTCCTCCGCACTGATGTCCGCGCGGAGAGGCGGTGCCTCACACACGGGCCGCCGCATAGGCGCGTGGCCATCACCGTTGGTGCACGATGTGTTGCATGCTCAAAGTCACAAGAAGCTTTCCTTCCGGTAAAATACAAGGACGCATGTTCATATTTTACTCCAAAAATGGCTTTCCTTATCTTTGCTAACAAATAATCAAATGAAGGAGTGGCGCGGTGACATTCGCGTATAGTTAAAAAAATTTCATCCTGTCTCTAAACTATTATAGAATAACATAAATGCCCCGTTAAGAGTTATGCTTCGTAAAAATGGATGAACCCAATATCTTCTTTTTTTTTTCCATAAAAGCCAGATTGCTACTACTACTTCAGCATTCATTCTTGCGAGTGTCTGTGATCAAACTGGTGAAATCCGCCTTAAATCCATCCGCTACCGCATAGGGTACCGCTACGAAATCCGCTTTACCGCCACCGCCCTCCGCGGCGGTGCGCGGTGCCGTGTGTTAATCGCCTAAGTCTCAAAAACTGTTGTCTCACTTAAGTACAAGACAGCTTTTGAAACACATACCATATTTTTGGGGGGCCATTGTGCATGTATTCCATCCATGGAAGGCTATGAGGATCTCTATGCCAACAGCTGGTGGAGAATACCATTCCCAAATGTAGTGTTGGTACAGTAACACCCAGTACTTGACCCAGGAAACGTAAAATATTTCCCTCGTTATTGGCCATCATCTGTAATTATAAGATAATCATTATGTAATATTTTCAAAGTGTTCTTTTTTCAAAGTATTCTTTTTTTCAATTCAATTTATATAAGACTAAGTGTAGTAGGTAACAGTAAAAAATAACAAGATCTTTAATAATAGTTTTCATTTACAGCCGTAAAACGTAATTATTTATATCAATAGGTAAATAGTCGCGCTACAGTCAGCGCAGTCATTTCATTTTGGTACGCATTAGCGGATTTAAAAAAAAAATCAATTACCAAGTACTTTATGAGTAAGAGCATTTAATATAAATTTTTGTCATTCCCCTCTTTTACGTAAGTTTTACTTATAAGTCTTAAAACATACCTTGAGGTTCCACGGGTGATCTCTATATTTATCAAACTTGTTTTTGGCGAAACCATATCCAGCAGTGCCAGTGTCAACGCTAGCAGTATTTACACATACGTGGTCAGTCGCGTGTAGGACTAAACGCCAATATTCTTGTTCCACCTCCGTAGGATTGGGATGGTTTGACGATGAGAAAAATGTATCTAGCACAGTCATACCAACCTAAAAACAGTTTGAAAAAACAATGCAAAGGCTTAATAACTAAAATAGAAATTAGGTACATACTCTGTCGTATGGAATTGCTAATGCTAATTTTGAAAATGTACTTAAAAATTAAGAAATAATCGTCAAAAGTGTAATAAAGATTTTTTTAATTTACAAAACTGAGTTAATTATTTTCTTATTCTGGAATCATGGTTACCCTACAAAATTTCTTCCTATTAAAAATGTAAAGTTAATTTTCTTATAAAGTAGGTAAACCGTAGGTAAAATTTTAGTTAAAATTAGTAATAACTTTTCAGCTAATTTATTTCAAACTTAGTGGTTGCATCTAGTCGATAAAGCCAAAAATTCCTTTTATCCATTTATTTTTTATTTTTGGGGATTATCTAACTATTATTGGAGATGTTATCTTGGGTGTGTTCAAGGCACATTTATGTATTTGTTCTTTTAAACATATGTTTCGGCAGGGCCCTCAATTCATAGGCGTCTTGATTGAGGGCCCAAGTAAAACTGTGATAGATCTGTAATGTTATTCTCTAGCCAGTTAAGAATGATATAAATTCTAAGAAATCTAATCTAAATCTATCATTCTAAGAAATTGTTAACTAAATTTTGAAATAAAAATTATTGACACAGAGGTACCAAAACATTTGCCCATAACATATTTAATTCGTTAACTTCGTTTAATTCGTGGCCTCAGTTAACCGTTTTTCTTTTTAAACACTAAAATAGCGATGTTTTTTAACTCTAAAAATCGAAAGCTGATAAGTAGAATTGAATGCAATGATTTTATTACTTGTGAAGAACCATCACCATAAATTAATAACCACGTTTTGATTATAATAAAACAATTACATTTTTTATTCTTTTAACTAACTATAAAAATACTAAAAAGAAAAAACACAGAACATAATTTTACAAGATTTTGAACGAGATGTGAGAAATAGACATTATTATTGAAAATGAATTATCTAATATCTCTGAATGCTGACAGTAGTGCTGAAGATGACAAAATATACTAATAACAGTTCTGATAGTTCAACTGAATAAATGCAATTTTTTTATTAAATTATCTACTGGTCTTATTTTGATCCTTAAAATTTACGAAAGAAAAAATAATAATAGGACAAGGATTCGCCTGATGATTTTTAAAATTGACATTATGTTTGAAATCCATATCGATTCATTAACTTTAATCGATGTTTTAAAGCAGGTCACCACACTATGAATATAATAGTGACAAACGTCAAATGTTACCTATTGAAATGACTCTACTATACATTGTAAATTCAATGACAAATTTGTAAAAGCAGCCACAAAAAAGTTAAGATTTTAGGTGGTCCGTACGATGAAACGTTTGCTACAAATTCAATTCCTACTGTCGTTATAAGCTCAAAAAAAGTGAAACATAGCTTAACCTTTAGTAAATTTTTTTACTACATTATTCTTTCTTTTTATGATTTATAATTTCTACATTGCTTTATTTATTTCATAATAAACTAGTCAGAATAAACAGTAAAACTTTAATCTATGTACATTTTTGTATCAGTAAATATTTGCTTATATTCCCATCCCTATTATCATATTATTTAGACATCGGCGTTTTACATCAATACATTTTTTTAAGAAAAATTGTAGTAACTTATCTTAACTTCAGACACTATTTTTAGGTTTTATAATTAAGAAACTTAAAGTGTAATCAATTGTAAATGTTTCCTTAATCAACTATTTACCAAATATAAATGTTATTAAAATATAATATAGCGTTATTAAACAAAAAAAGTAGATTAAACAAGCAGTGGTGTTTGGTCGTAAATATCCGACCTTCGCGATTAAAGAGTTAATTGTCGGATAAACTAAAACCTTGAAACTTGTATGAACTTTTTTTTATTTTCACCCGATTCGCTCGAAACTTACAAAATATATTTATTAACACAAATAAAAACATATTATGTATTCCTTAGTTTTCTAATATTTTACTAAAGAAGCTTAAATTCGGATATGAATTTTGATATATTTAAAGTTGCAACCTGACATAAAATGAGAAGTGCGTAATAGCATAATATCTTTCTTTTCAAATAACTCCCTTAAAGAAAAGTAGGGAGAGAGAGCTGCAGATAAAGTCGAGAAGGGTCACCGAACGCGACCGAAACCGAGTAGTAAATAATTATTTTATTAGTCAATCATTTTTTATTATTTTAAACGCGGACGGAGTAGCGGGCGTAGGCTAGTAGTGTAATAAAATTGCAAATGTGGTTTACCTTTCTAAATGTGGCCAAGTTCATCTTTCGTCCAGGCACCACACATTCCTCAGCCTCGGCGAGAGCGTCCGTAATATATTCATCGTCTTCAGAGTCGTCTTCCTCAGATGATTCAAAGCCATTGAGTAGTCTGTTTTGTCTATGTAAGGGGTCCAATGCACGCTCCAACATTTTACGATACTTCTTACTCCATACTCTCTCGACGTTCGACAATATTTCAGATCTCTCACCTAAAAAAAATTAACATTTTATATTAAAAACTAATGAGAGCGCACGACGCCGTTCCGCATATGCAAGTTGGATAATCAGTTTTAACGGACGGAAGCGCCGCCCCGCGCAGCCTTGTCTCTGTCGAACTCGATTTGCCGCTTTGTTATAGGTTAAATTAGGTTATTTTTTTTAGTATAAATAATCTTTAAAATTATATATAATAGTTGTTTAGAATTAAATTATCTACTTCATCTAATGTGACTTTATAAAGCTGTTGTATATCTTACTTACCACTTGACAGTGTATCATACGGAAGCAGATATTTGACATACAACTGATCCAATTTTTTCTCTGCATTAAGTCTCTTTGTAAATCGCATCTCTTCAGCCACACGGCTCCATCGTTTTCGCTCTATCACTTTCTTTAATCCACCGAGACGCTGTACGATTTGATATAATTTGGGCAAGTTCATTTCCATACCTTCACACTGAATACAAACAAAAAATTAAATTAAAATAATTATCGTTTTTTTGTCGAATTTTAATGACTATAATTACTACATGCCGTAAAAGGCCGAGTGAATACATGCAGCTTTACATCACGATATCTACACTACAACCATCAAACCTTGAACAATGATCTTTAATAATGATTTTTTGTAATCGATATTTGTAACAGTTACTGTTCGTGTCCCTTCCGTCCAACCGATGTAACATTACAAACGCTATTATTTTCAGTGTTCCTATTTAAATTTTACTTTGAAGCAATAAAAAAGTCTTAAAATTTTCGGATAACACTTGATTCTTTTGGGACTTTTGTGTTATATGTATTTTTTTTTAAATTTACAATTTTTAAAATCATTAAATTAAGAAAATAATATGTTCGTCATTGCAAAGTTATGTTGATCAGAAAAATTCACATGTCAAAAAGATCAAGCCAACTTGTACATATTTAGTAATATTTGTATATATTTAGTAATTTATAGAAAACCAAATCACTTAATATTTTATAGCAATTAGAAATTTCATAAGTTTCATAAGTTAAATATTATTTCAAGCATGCAAATCATGGTTTCATGCTTTCTTTCTAATAAAAACTTACCAAAGGTGCCCGCTTGAAAACCACGCTCTGGGATGCCAAGTATGTTTTTATTGTTGTCATTTCCCTAGAACCTGGACCCCATCTATTAAAAAGTCGTGCAATGTACTGATTTGTAGCATTGAACGCCATGTCGTCATTGACATGACACGTCGGTATAAAGTTCGCAGGTGGCACCACCTTGCAGATACCAAAATCTTTGGCTATTGGCATTATTGAATCGAAATATGCCACAGGATCCTAAAACAAATAAAAACCATAGTAGGTATACATTTGAAACACGAAAATGCAAATACAACGTTAAGACATTAAAAGTAATGTTTATAATAATATTTATGTTTAGTTTATTTGCCAGAATCTATTGAAATAAACTATAAGTTGTTTATTGATTTAAAGGAATATCTATTTTCTTTAAGTACCTATCTATTAGTCTTCTAT
The DNA here is from genome assembly GCA_018231305.1 of Noctuana lactifera. Lineage (NCBI taxonomy): Eukaryota > Metazoa > Arthropoda > Insecta > Lepidoptera > Hesperiidae > Noctuana > Noctuana lactifera. Next base: position 7,444 of record DWAV01000968.1, read on the forward strand.
ATCCAGGAGGATATTATTTTTATTTAAGTAGTAAATAAATAAAAAGATAAACTCGTAATGTGTGTTTAATATGTTTACCTATATACCATAAATAAAAGTATTTTTTCTTTTTTAACTATTTATGTGTGTGTACATATAAATTTAAAAAAAAGGTATATCTATTATTTTTTCCTCATCATAATCATTACTACGAGATATAAATAGATATATATTAAGTTCACCGAGAATTCCGCAGCAGTAGGAGTAAACACAGGTGCAAGTAAAGGACCTCGCTCCGTCTTCATTTGCGAAGCAGTATTGGTTTTTGTTCTTGTTTTACTTTTATTATTTTCTGTATTGTTGCAAGGCTGACTTGTATCGGTTTTTGATGATTTAGATGGAGTTTCATGTAAGTCAATGGAAGAAACGGTCTTTGAATTTTTCTTTTTGTCTTGTGACAAATCTTTGTCATTGACATTCGACGACGGATTCAAGTTTGAAGCGCGTGTTCTAGGTCCTGATGTTTTTGAATTCTCTTCTGAATTTTTTGATATTTCATCCTTTTCTGTATCTAAATTGAAATTCTCCAAAAGATGGTTCAGTAAGGTCGTTGGATCACTAGCGCCGATAGACGGGAATGAATCTAAAGAGCAAACAGCTACTTTTGATTTTTGTCTTTTGGCATGAGTACAAAGTTTCATGTGAAGCATATATTTTCTTATTAAATCGAGGTCAAAAGAAGCTTGTTCCTTCCAAAAATCAACAGTTAAGTCAGTGTTAAGAACATTTGTAGCATTTGAGTTTATTATAAGATTTTTAAACTTCTTGTCTGTGAAATATATGACCCTTAGAATATTTTTAAAGTCTCTACATTTATTGCAAGATTCTGAACCTTCCTCAGTATCTGATGCCTCCGAAGTTTCACTTATACTCGTACAGTTTTCAGAGGGACAAGGAGTTGCCGTACCAGATATCTGATTAGTCATAAGAGCTGGTGTAGATGTATTTGGAGAACTGTCTGCAATTGGTGTGTCTTCTAAAGCAACGTCCGTCATGTTCGACACAAGTTTGGTTCTCTCACGTTCATTAGAAGAAAACATTTTGTGCAAGTATTTCGAAATTTTTTTTACAGCTACCTTGCGCTTTTTATTTTTAGTATTTTTACGTCCATTACGGGCTGACTTTTTAATATGTTCAGCGTTCTTTTTAGGTGAAAGTTGCTCTGTAGTCTGATGTTCAGACTTTTCACTATGATTACGAAGACGTCGTGTTGAAGGTTCAACAAGCACATTCTTAGCAGCACGATTACGTTTATTTCTAAGATTCATTGTAAAAACAACTTTATTTTTAGGTTCCGATTCCGATGACGTTTTTTCCCGTGTCGCAGACTGTTGTGAAATATTGATTTTTTTGGTTGCAGTTGTTTTTTTACTTGTTTTTATTTTTTTCGAATTATTTTGTAATTTAATGGAATCTGAAAAAAAATTGTTTAATCAATTAATTAGTTTAATTAATAATATTTTTATTTATTCATTATTTTTATAAACATGTTAAGCTTTAATAATATTACGAACATAGCAAATTTTTCAAACCCTTTGCTTTCAGGAATTTATTAAGTTTCAAAAATCTCTAGAAATAATACTATCTATATAAGATATTTTATCATGTTAATGATATTTTTGGAAGTTTCATTAAATTAATGTCTTGTAGAATATTATTAAAATATTACCTTCAAGTACCTACCCACCCAGTAGTTTCTTTCATAAGATTTCTCATTTTTAAGTGTCATTAACTTTGTAGCAGTGATTTGTTAAGTATGTATCATCAATAATTTTGAACAAAAATGAATATATAAGAAATATTAAATACCTTGTTTTCCAGTCTCATTCACGGGATCACAAGCAGCAGACTGTACTGGTACTTTGTACTGGTTAAGGGCTGGCATGTAATCACATACAACTATTGGGGTCTTTGCAAATAATGAAAGATTTGATACATCTTGAGATCCTTGTAAACAATCTAAAAAAGAGCATATTTTTGTGATTCTTGAAGTATTTTAAGATACAATATAAAAAAAAAAATTTCTAAACCACTTGTATAGAATTCACAACTTATTTAATTTACAGTAAAGTTCAAATCATACTCGCTGAGAAAATTTTGCAACTCAATAGTAAATCAATATGATTTACAGACACAGAATAAAGAATAAATTTGCCAAATTTTCTTACCAAGATTAATCCTTTTTCGGCCTTCGCAAGACGGCTTTAATAAACTATTCAGCAGTTGTGATTTCTCCAAAATTTTATCTTTCCTATGTTCATCAATAGTCAATTTTTTTGTTTTATTTACAGTTAATCGCTTTTTTTTAACGGCGTAATAAGATAATGGCATGTCTTCATCTACAGAACCATCAGATATATTAGATCCTGACGCCATCACGGGAGTGTCGAGAGAAATCTCTATAAAATGTATTGGACTTTTTTTAGTATCTGTTTCTTCTGTTTTGATTTCTACTTCATTTTTAATTGAAGCTGAAGAAGTGTTTGCTGTTAAAATATTGATATTTTTTTTATTATCAACGGGTTCATTGTCTTCCATATGATCTTCATTTTTATTTTCAACACTTATATGTGATCGAAGACACATCGTGTCTCTATTTAAATTAATGTTTGGGGTAATTTTGGGTTCATATGTGATCTCTACTTCTTCAATTTTCTGATTAATTATGAAAGGATTAGCTGCATTGGTTCTTAACCTTTCAAGTAGAACAATAGGCACTCGATGCTCATGTATTTCTAAAAAACAAATGAAATATATTTTTATAATGCTGTGATGATAGCTACATTCATGAGGAAGGTTGAAGGCTATCAAGCATGACGTTACAATTATTAACGCTGGTGTACACACAGGGCAGCTAGTTTAAAATTTTAAATACTAATTAATTTAGGAAACATTTTTTATTTTTATGCCATGTCAAGTACCAAGCACCTAACTAAAAATGTTTAATGTGCTGGGAGATTGAGGGGTGATAAATCGATCTAGCTAGGTTTCATTTAAAGAAAACGTCGTTTTATCTGTGTTTTCAGGCAATGAAAAACTGCTACAATATCTGTAGTGTGACTCTCATTCATCGATTTGGTAGTACTGTATACTCCACTTTATGTTGTAAATATAAAGTGCCTGCTTTACATTATCTATTACTATAGTGATGAAAATAATAAGATATCATTTCTATTTCTTACAACAAAACGTAGTATTTACTAAAAAAATACCAAGTAAAGCTCACTCATCCAGGTAATTGCAGATGAATGCAACATAAAAACAATCATTACCAAGTAGTTTTAGAATTACAAACATATAGTTTTTTCTTATACAAGATTTTTGTTTAGATCTACAATATTTACTTACGATTAAATGATACAAAATCGAGAAAAGTCTTAGCAGGTGTATTATTATGAACGGTATTTTCTTCTTTTACCGGTATTACATCGACTCGCCGTTCAGAATTGCTAAAGTTATTAGAGGGTATTGGCGCACCCTGCGCAAACTTGCGTTGTGCTTGAATTCTGAAAAAAGTTTACTTTTCTTAGTAAATGTAAGTGGAACCCTTACGCATACTTAAAAAAAATAATAAACGCTTGCAGTTTGGGGAGCCCTGTCAGAATACTGATTGTAATTGTATCAATACTAGGTTGTAAAGTCAACACAACATAGTATAGATACAATTACAATCAAGTATTAAGACTCAACATATAACACATATAATGTGCCTAGCGATGTTTGTGTTAAGAGGCATATTACAGCACATGCACTGTCTGCACTCAGAAGCTCACTGCTGTGGCCTGTGTGCTGTGTGCTCTTTGCGCTAAGCATCACACACCCTTCAGATCTACATTTATTCGTGTTTTGAGTTAACTGAAAGTGCTGAAGCTTACTGCTGCGTCATTATCAGTGCACTAGCATCAAGAATTTTTTTGTGTTCCCCATGTTTTCATGTATGAAGCATACTAATTAAATTATTTTATAAGTGGTGGAGTTGTAGTAACGTACATGCTTAGCTGTCACTTGTGTTCACTATCAGACTAAAGATATACTGCATAATTTGTTAGTAACTTGTAATTTATACACTTGATTTTAGAATTCAATTTTTTTATTCTTATTTTTCTAAAAAGAGTTATACCAGCTAAAGAGACCCCGACCAAAAGGACCCCCCGTTCATAACAAAAACTTAACAATGATCTTGAATAATGATTTTTTGTAATCGATATTTGTAACAGTTACTGACTGTTGTTTGTGACCCTTCCATCCAACCAATGTAACATTATACAAGCATCTATTAATTTCATTGTTTCTAATTAAATTTTATTTTGAAGCAAGTCTTAAAATTTTTGGATAACGGTTGTGTTATATGTCTCTTATAGGACTCTTGTGTTATATGTATTTTTATATTTTACAATTTTTAAAATCATTAATATAATATGTTTGTCATTGCAAAGTTTTATGTTGATCAGAAAAATTTACATCTGTCAAAAAGATGAAGCTAACTTATACAGGGTATAGCACATAACATGGCTACCTATTTTGCAATGCCCTATTTTTTACATAAACCCAATATTACATTTTATGGTAAATAATACAACATGTGGCACATACATACATGAATGTGTTTTAATCAAATAAATGAATAAATTTAAATAAATCCAACAAAAAATCCAGAAAGACAAATAGACTATTCAAAATAGAACATTGGACAAAATTATCATACTGTCATTTGATATGCCAAAAATCCACATGAATTTGTGATGTGTCAATTCAAGTTAACTCGAGTTGAGTCACTACATAGTATCAAACAAAGTCGCTTTCTCTGTATGCTTAAATCTTAAAAACTACGCAAAGGATATTGATGCAGTAGTTTTCATAGATAGTGATTGAAGAGGAAGGTTTATAATAATTATGTATAAACGTTCACAGTTTTTCTGTTGTCTATTTAGCATTGCACCCATGCGAAGCCGGGGCGGGTCACTAGTTCTCTATAATTTGACTCGAATTTGCGTATTCCCGGCCTAGCGCATCAGCCGAACGACACCACCATACCATGGCGCATAAATGTAGGTACCTATCTAGTGTATCTACGATATAAAGTTAACTAGCTTAACTAACTAAATTAAACATAACTAGTTTTTTTGTTAACGAATATAAATACTTTATTTACCTATTTCATGAACATTTAATCTAAAATATATAAATACATGATAAACGAATGCCTTTTTTATATAAATTCTAACTATTTTAATAAATTACAGTGGTCCCCAAACATTTTACATAAGGTGAATCTTATGCTTGAATAAAAACTCATTTTTACGTTTACTTAGTTACACTTACATCCAGTTAACTCCAGTTAGGTACCTACTTAATTTGAGTTACGTGATATAAAACTCGAGTAAATTCAAGTTGTGTTTATCTCGAGTTGGCGCATCACTAACATGAATCTATTCAAGTGTATTATTTATTATTTAGGAATCTATTTTTTACCCATTAAAATGTATAATAATAATATATATACAAATTGCAAACATGAGTTACAAATTTAGAACGGACATTTTAAAGAATTTTTTTACAAAATGGTAGGTCCTTTGTTTAAAATATGTAAAGGGTTTATTTTGTAGGTACAACATATTAATTGATAAAATTACGTTTAATTTTTCTGTGTCTGGCTGGATCTAAAATTTTAAGCCATTTATGACTGAACTTAGTAAAATTTCATATACCTATATGAAACTAACTAAGCTAAGATGTTGGCGTGCCCAACCGCCATTACCAGGTAGTGTATTATATCTATGCCGGCCATACTGGACCAGTCAGGCAGGAGGCAGGATCTTAGTTTAGACAACTTGAATAAACCGATCTAAAATATGTAATTAAAAAGCAAATTCTAGTTCATTCAATTATTAAAAACTCTGAATTTTGCGTACTTATACATTTATTTGTGGGATTATGGAAATTATTATATTTTGCGTAATTAGGAAAATAAATAAATATTGCTTGGGCCTCAATTCTACTTTACTCACCGTTTCATTGTGCTGCACGCAGTCGTAAACGTAAATTATTCAGGCAAGACAAAAATATTATATTATAAAAACTGCTACACATTACGGGACACTACCACTACCTACGCCCGCAAGCAAAGCATAGATAATACACTTATGCCCGCAAGCAAGCACGCACGCTAGACGCTACTGACCACAGAACACTAACATAACTTTTGTTTGGTATAATATACTCTACTCCGTACCTATACCCTATACTCTTTTGTTTATACGCAGGGCTGCCAACAGTAAATACAACTCTCGTTCGCCCACGTTCGGACAAGGGCTTTCTCGACCCTTAAGCGCCCGTTATTTTTAACGTTCCGGGATAGATCATTATGACATCTCGGGTGTCGTATGTTTACACGCAAACGCTTTTTTAAGCATTGATTTTTTTATCCGCGAGTGAACATGAACACACACCCGAGAAGTCGTCATATCATATGGTCTATCCCCGAAACGTTAAAAATAAAGGGCACTTAAGTGTCGAGAAAGCGCTTGAGCAAACGACGCCGGTTCCATCTGCGTTTAAAAACATTATATTTGTACTCTATGGTTGAAAAATCCAACTCACCAAACAACCGCAACTTACCTTTTTTCTTGTCCATTGTATAGTCATTCTTTGTTTTTTATTTCCCTTGAATCTCTGAAAGTTCTTTTTCCTACTTCTATTATTTGTTTATTGTATAGCAAAAGCGCTGTTATCTATAAAATTATTGCTTCCTTTATTTTAGAAAATAATATAACAATATAGACAGCACTGCTCTAATCTGTTCTTAGATTCAACTGTATATTTTTATTTAAATTGAATTAATTTATAATAAATATATGGGAAATAGTAGATATAGAAAAGGCGAACTTGAAAGTTGAACTAACAGAAGATGTTTTTATGCAAAATCCGAAAGAGTACAAAATAGGGGGAAAAAATCCATTTAGAGAAGATATAATGGCTGTGAAGAAAATATTAAAATAAAAAAAAATATTGTAACTGTATAATTTAAAAAATGTATAACTTTTAATATAGAGAAAGATATTTTTTCAAATTTGTTAAAATATATAAATTTAAAAAATAGGAGAAGGTGTTGACAGGATGAACTATTGTGTATATTAGTTTATGATATAAAAAGAAGAAATAAGTTGTCGTCATAATGTCATTGTTGTCAAGTGGTGTTATAAGAATGTTGTAGTAAAAAGTATAGGAATAAAATAAAATAAAAACAGTTGTGGTACATCTTTATATATATATTTCTTGTGTGCGTGTGTATGTCCCTGAACTCCTCCTAGCTAGTCTAATATATAAAATTTCCATGTCACAATGTTAGTTACCGTACTCCTCCTAAACGGCTTGACCGATTTTTACAACATTTTATATGCGTATTCAGTAGGTCTGAGAATCGGCCAACATCTATTTTTCATACCCCTAAATGTTATGGGTGGTCCACCCCTTAGTTTTTTATGTTATATGCGGTACGAAGTTCGCGGGGTCAGCTAGTTTTAATATAAAATAATATAAGAATAAAACTTTATCCACGATCCACGCATCTCCCACAATACTTTTCTTTAATAAACTTTTAAACTTTCCTGATTGATCTTATCCAAATTATTCATCCTTGTTCCTTTCCGCCCCGTTTCTCCCGTTTTGTCATTGGCGAAGCGTAAATAAAAAAAAAACGCAACTTAGACCTTGTCCAGAAGGAGCGTACCAATGGGCGAGCATTTGGGGACGAATTTAATCACTAGTAAAAAAGAACTTGAACGAAGCATTGTGGTTGCGTTGTTGTTAGCGTGTGCATCTGGACTGAGGGACCACTTTTTTTTTCTTGGCGTAGCGACTTGAAATTTATAGGGGATTTAGTTAAAAT